>JAECWJ010000008.1:0-25000 GCA_018150375.1 Drosophila sturtevanti | reverse complement strand
TGGCCGGCAGCGTAGCAGAGCGTTGAACATTCACTGCATATGGTTTGTATGCCGAACGAGTCGATTGGCTGCAGGAGCAGGTTGATGTATATATTGATGAAATTGTGAAAGGGTGGTAGATGGATGATATTCATGATGATGATGATAATGGGTGATGATGGGTGATGATTGTTAGGCGAGCGAAAAGAGAAAAAAGAAACACCAATTTCGATTAGAATAGACACACACACATAGGTGAAATAAACAGCTATACACAGTGGCGCAGCTACAATACAAAAAAATATTATTATCGAAATAATTTTTACAAAATATTGGATTAAATCGAAATAAATTTCGATACAGAGTTACGTAATTTTAACAAAACGCTTTAAATGAGTTAAAGAAAACGACTGATATGAGGAAGTTTGTCAAGGTTTTCAATTACTTTAAGATTCTGTTATATTGCTAGTGTGAAAACGGAATCTATATAATTTAACTTTAATATAAATCATCTGGGCCACTGGTAACAAATATATTATTTAGAATTGCAACAACCACTGAGTGAAAAGAAAGAGGGTTATTTTAAAGAAGCAAGAAGATCTATAAATTAGTGTTCTATATCATTTCGCAACGTCATTTAAATTAGATTCATAGTAGGATTGTTGATATTAACACGATAGATAATACATATTCCCATGTATTCGCTATAAATAAATGTATATGTGTATATGAACAATTCAATTGTTTGCTTTTCGTTTTTTAGTAAATATCAACAATCTGAGTTTTGCTGAAGGATTGTCGCATCACATCATTGACTATCCAAATTGGGTAGATGGATGGTGTGCATTACCTAGGAGATATTTTGCTGCCATCGGTACTATTGTTATTTGATGAAGTTGGCTTGTATCCACTTTTTTGGATACGTTTTGCTAAACGTGCCACCCACAGTGATTGCTCCTCGGGTGTGGAAGCTAGCAAGAGCATGTCACGTGCACTGCGGGGATCATGATTCAGTTTGCAGGGCGCCAGTGGATCATGCTTATCGACATGCTCCTTGTGTATCTTGTTGCGGCATCTAAACCACAGGGAGGGAAACAAACATTACCGATTATTATTAGTATTCCAATCAATCCGCATTCGGACTTACCTCTTGCATTCATAAGCCGCCGGCGGCTTGAACATATGCCACAAGGGTTTGGGACATACCTCACAAGCAGTGGGCATGTGGTAAGTAATATGAACAAATTCATGACCTTGAAAAAGAACAAATTACGACGATTTTGTTTCGATACATATATTTAATGCATATTTTTTTATATATAGTTTACCCTTGTGTATAATAGTGCCAGGACGTTCTTCATTGTTGCTACCATGCAGGACGCTCACATCCATTTGACTCTGCTCATCGGGACGATGCGAGGCACCCTCGCCGGCATAGAGAAGCTGGAAGATCCGTGGAATCTCTTTGGCATCGGCTCGTATAACATCACCCTGGGTTACACTGCGCACATGATACACTTTGCTACATACAAAAAGAAAAATTTTAAATGAAGACCAAATGAAAAAGAGAGAGACAGGTAACCTACCTCAGATCCAAAATAAGTACCGCATCTGTTGTATTATGCTTATCTATATCTGAATTATAAAATATTATTTTGCGCGATGACACAATCACATATTGACGCTTCCATCCATGACCGCGACGACGATTCTGTTTATTCGGCACACTTAACCAACCCTCGAAAACCGAATCCTGTGTGAGTGAGAGCAGAGAGGAGTGCTAAAGATTCACAAAAATTCGCATGTGTGTACGTGTGATGGGTGTGTGTGTGTGTGAAATGTGTGAGTGTACAAGGATGTAATAGAATGATTTATACAATATCCTCACCTGGCTATCTTCTGGATCATTATCGGCCGATGACAGCGATGCAGTCTCATTGAGTTTGCTCTGCAAATGCTCAATTTCGGTTGCCTTGCAATCGATTTCCATAACCATTTTTTGCTTTAGCTGCTGCTCCTCCACAGTTAGCTGCTGGAGATCCTGATACTTTAATTGCAACTGATTGTATTTATCACGCTCCTGTGACAACTCCTGTTGTAGCCGGCGCATTTCCTTTTCCTTTTTACGCAGCTCGGCGGTGGAACGTGCCTTGCTCTTTTGCTCTTTTAGGAGAAGAGAAAAAGGGGAAAATTATATTAAATATTAAATTGTACATACATACATATGTACTTATTCACATGTAGATCATAATCAGATCGATGATGCTACTGCACTTACTTTGCAAATCGGAATCACGACGATTCATTACTTCAGCCAGTTTATTGACCGCAACCTGTTTAAGGAGAACCTCATTTTTGCACTTCTCTACCAGTTTGGAAATCTCCTCATCCTTGCTGGCACGCAGCTGTGTCAGTTCATCCTGTTGCTTCTTATGCTGTTGCATTAGATCCTCACATTCACTGACCTTAAGTCCAAGTTTCTTGTGCAGCTCTGTTTCGGCCTCTTTAAATGTGGAAAGGGCAGCTTCCTTTGTATTGATTTCGTTGCGATGCTTCATAATGAAATCTTTAAGCTCCAGCTCTTTAATGGTTTTCTCCTTTTCGAGATCGGCGACCGTCTCCTCGGCAATGGAGCGAGCCAAAGCTTCGGAATCGGCACGGGCCACAGCCACCTGCACTTGGTGCTTAAGGGACACACGTTCCTCTTCAAGATCTTGGATCTTGGATATACGTTCAGCGCTTTCCTCGCGATTCTCATTGGCCTGGGTTTTGTAGAGGCGTGAGAAATATTGCTCCGCCTCCAATTGGCCCTGCAATTCGCGATTATTGGCCAATGCAGCATTGTGGGTACTCTTCAGCTGCGCCAAATCCTCTTCAAATCGCCGCTTGGCCTCCCGTTGGGTAGCCAATTCTTTTTGCAATTGATTCTCGCGGGAACGTAAATGGGCCACCTCAGAGCTGTGCAGACTTAACTCAGAGAGCAGGGAATTACGTTTGCTGTGCTCTTGATCCAATTGAGATTGCAGGGCAGCCACTTTCTCTGATTCCTGGCGGCATTCGCCTTCAAGTTTCTGGAGTCGCAATTGAATTTGACGATAATCCACAGAGAGCATGCTCAGTTGGCGTTCCTTCTCTTGGGAGTTCTGATCGGCTTTAATACGGGCAGATTTCTCCTCATTCAGCTTGGACTGTAGGGCCTTTACCTCCTGTAGATTGGCCTCCTCGCGTGAGACAAGGCGTGATTTTTCGGTTTCTTGATGAGCCTTAACTTCTTGCTGATAGCGTCCTTGGGCTGCCTTCAGTTCAAAGTCCAAACTGGCATTAGTCTTTTCCAGTTCGCTAATCTTCTCTAATAGTCCACGATTATCCTCTTGGGCCTTTTGCTCTCTAACCAGCGTCCTCTCAATGTCATTGGACAGAGTTTGCATTTTATTTTCAGTCTCCTTGTGCAGCTCCTTCAGCTGAGACCGTAGATTCTTCTCTTGGACCACTTGGGCCTGCAGTTCGGCATTTTCTTGGCCCAGTTCCTCTTTGTGTTTTTGTAACGTTTCAATTATCTCGACCATATCGTGTACCTTCTCCTCGTGCGTTTTCAAGGAGAAGCCCAATTCGGCATTGTGCTTATTTAACTTTTGCGTATGCTCCGTTTCCTGTTTGTAGCTCTGTTCCATCTCCTGTAGTTGTTTCTCAAGAACAAGGACCTTCTCATTGATGTTAAAGTCGCGGGTTCGATTCTTTTGCTCATTTTCCAGATTCATTTGCGTCTCCACAAGCCGCGCCTCCGTCTTTTTACGCAATTCAATCTCCTGCTCTACTTTTTGCATGGCCACTTTATAGTTGTGCTGACGCAAAGCCATATCCTTCTCATACTCTGTTGCAATGCGCTGGAGCTCAGCCTCCCGTTTTGTGCTCAGCTCGATTTGTTGCCTCAAACTGACGTCCTGCTGCTCCAGAGCCTCGACTCGACTCCTCTCCCGCTCCAGCAATGCCTCCAGACGTTTCAGCTCATTGGAATTCGAGGGCCGATGGCGATGATTATGTCCTGGACCATGGGCGTTGCTATGATTATTGCTACTAGCATTGCTGCTATTAACCGAATTCATTTCCTTGGTTTCAGCATCAACAGTGTCGCTGGATAGGAGCTGATAGTCACCCGTATAGGTGAAGCCAATGAATGGCAAATGATTGCCATCGAAACTCTTTGGCACTGGAAACACTTCCTCGGGCTTTTCATCCCGTTCTATGTCTTCAAAATTTCTAGTGTCATCATCCGATGACAATTCTGGCACAACAGGTGGCACGCTCTCTCGTATATTGTCAAAGGACCAAGTGTCATTCCTGAAAAACGGATGCGCCTTAATATCCTCAATACCATAGCGTCCTAGACGCTGTGTGCGATCTGTGAGAAAGGCACGAATCAGAGATTTGGCCTGCTCACTTATCTCTACTTCGGGCGGAAAACTAAGCGAATTCTTGTGGTCCATTATCTTGCCATATGTGCCCACCAGAGAATCTGCATAGAATGGCGTCTCGCCGAAGAGCATCTCGTAAAGAAATATACCCACTGACCACCAATCACACTCCCTGCCATACTCATTGTCGACACCTTGGCTTTGCAGTACCTCGGGACTGATGTAATCGGGCGTGCCTACAGCATTGCTGCACACTACTTGACCATTGGGACCCATACGCATGCATGTTCCAAAGTCAGCCAATTTCAAATGGCCATAGCTATCCAATAGCATATTATCCGGTTTAACATCACGATGAACAAAGCCCATATTGTGTATGGTGTCCAGGGCCAGAACCACTTCCATCGTATAAAATATGGCCCACTTTTCCGGTATCTCATAGTCACGCATAAGCGAGACTATATCGCCACCGGGCATAAAATCCATAACCATATATAAATATTTGGCATCTTGAAAGGCGAAATGCAATTGTACTATCCATACGGAATTCGCATGCGCCATGATGTGTCGCTCCTCCCAAAAGAAGGCCGAATCGGAACGCTTGATCATTTCGAATTTGGACAAACGCTTCATGGCATACACGTGACTGGAGGACTTGTGGCGAACCAATTGCACTTCACCAAATGCTCCCGCACCGATTAGTTTAATAAAATCAAAATCCTCTACATTCATCCGCAACTGATTGATCCGCTGAGCGAGTGGTTTATCTGGCCAAGATTTACAGAGAATAGATTAAAGATAAAGATGACAATGTATATTATGATATAGATTCACTTACATTTAGCTGCATACTGCTCAATATTCTTAAGACGCTTTAATGAATCATGTGCACAATCATTCACCAGAGCCGATACTGTATCCAATAGGCAGTCCACATTACAAATACTTGTCGGATCCCGCATCTCGCGTTCGAGCGCGTTGGCTCTATAAAAGAAAAAAACAAGAAACCCAAAAGGGAGAAGGGAAAAATAAAGTATTTTGTTCTCCAAATATAAAATATTCTTTTACTTTTTTTTCTTCGAAATATTCCAAATCCAATAAATATTATTAAATCAATCAGAGCTTGTAGTTTTTGAATATGTGCATTGTATGAACATAGGTTTGAAGAGAATCGAAGGACCTCCTAACCAAAATAGAAATCAGGTTTTCATTGGATTTCCTTATTTATGTACGTATATATATGTACATACACATATTCGATCATATAGTGTTTAATATTTGGAATAATTATAATATCATGTTTCATCACACTTGATGAATATGACCAGCCATAATAAAGTCATGACCAGCCATAATAAATTCATTCGAAAATAAAATCCTTGAATACAATCGGGACGATTTTGGGAAATTTACTCAAGTAAGACAAAGTTGGCAACTTTCTTCATTAAATTTAGAATCAGAATTATAAATAAAATTTTTCATTCATTATATATACATACTTATTCCACTATCATCAATATTAGTTTAATAAACATATTTGTATGTATATGTATATCAATAATCTGTAATATACAACATTCATCGTATATGTTAATTATTATTATTTGTCTTATTTACTTTTGACCATTAACGAACAATAAAATAAGTAATGAATTACTCATCCATTCATTTAACGAATGTAAAGGTATAAATGACTCACAATACATACAGTCAGTCAGTCATCCAGTCACACTTAGGGACAACGACAAATTCTAGATAGACATGTGGACGCCATCATCATGAAGAGACGCAACCAAAGGGGGAAATAAATAAAATGAAGTAGCATGGAATGGAATGTAACGTTTATCTTTTATCGCTCGTTTTCATACATTTGCCAACTTTATCAGTGCCAACTTTATTTACTCATATTTATTTATTTTCTTTTTTGAATGAAATGAACTCGAAGAATTAGAGCAGATTTTCCATTGAATGAAACCACAGTCGCGATGCATCTATAGTGAAGATGGAAGAGATAAGGGAAAGATTGCGGCAAGGTTGACATGGAGATAGTGATTTTGATGCTTGGTAGGTAAACAATGCGATTCATATAGAAATGTAACTACGTTTGTATTTATATATTATATATTATTATCAGATAGTCATAGAATTGATTCTATATATTATTTTCGATAATATATCGAATATATTTATTAGATTAGATTTCTTATGATTTTTATAGCATTGATTAGCAATACATACAATATATCTTCTCATAATATGATCTTATGTAGTTTTCTATAAAAATTTTCTATTTATCTTTTATGATAATTTTCCGATCATATATTGTAGTGGACTTTTCTATGTGTATAAGATAAATCTGTTATTGTACTGTTAGTCATAATGAAAGAGTAAAGAAGTTTCGTCAAATGCTATATTTCAACAAAATCATATGCAATTAGTGGAAAAAATTGTCAAACTTTGTTGCCAAAGTGACACCAAAATCTAGGAGGCAAACATAATGCAATGGCAAAGCGACGACATGTCGAGAGCTACATAGATAAATATGTATATGTATATATTTATATGTACTTGTACACTTAAGCATATATATATGTACATACATATATATGACAAAAACGAAAAATTGATACTAAAAGGTGTTTGAATTGTTGTGATTTCATCATCGCCACTTACGGCATGACAGAAACTCAAGCAACAGAGCAGCGCAACAAAACTTGGAAAGTGGATTTGGATGTTGGCGTTGTTGTTGTTAGACTATGGTTTTTTTTTTTAAATTTTTTTTGGGCAACAACAACATAATTATTACACAGATATAATAATTGCAACGACAACATTATCGTCACCTATAGACAATATAGTTTTAAAATAAGTATTTAATTTATACATTTAGTTTACACAGAAACACAGATATGTAGTATGTATGTATGTATATAGACACAATTACACACAGCAGATACACACACACACATAATATGTGCATGGGTCTTTATATGAAAAGTTATTTGAAAGAGCATCATTCCGTTAGTCCGTTTTGAATTTGCGTTGTACATTGAAAAATCTCTTCACACTATATTAAATATAATTCATTTTCAAAACAGAACCACAAAAGCAGCAACAATAATAAAAAGATAGCCCATGGGAACGGACTAGAGGTACATATGTACATGGCTGCATGCCAAAGTTTTAAATACCCTATAAAATTAATTTAAATGGAATTTGTATACCGGAACAATTCATTTAGATGTAATTTCCACCTTAGCACATTATCCCGCATATTTTATCTTAAAGTAAGTTTATAATAATCGATTGCTAACATCTGAACAAAATGAATATACCCTCCATTTTATATATGTACATAGAAGAAGGTATAAAATGAAAACACATGCTCATAAAACTCAATTTTATAGCACAAAATTCGCAAAATTGCAATTGATGAAAAGTATTTTTGTGTGTTTTGGGATGCATGGTAGATTAAGTAGTGGATGATTGGGTTGGGGTGTATGGCATACCGTTCCGGTTCGCTTCTATGAAGAGTAGCAGGCATATACCACCGGCACCACATGCCACCGCTGCCCTACAGTTCATTAAATGCGTCGTGTCTGTAAGGAATATATATATGTATGTATATAAACCACCACTAAGGATTTGCTAAAGATTCCATTATTCGAATTATTTAGAATTAAAATTATTATTCTTTCGCTAAACTAAATATAGAATTTTTATTAATGACAGTTCTACATTTTCTTTATTTTCCATTTAGCGGATGCTCGAGAGCTAAAAGTCTGAATATTCGAGATATCAAATTCAAAGTTATTAAAAAGAAAATCAAGGATATTTTCTCAAGTGTTCCATTCTAAGAATTTCATTAATGATACACAAAAAAATCGAATGCCCTATACTGCTCCTTCAAAATTAACAACTCGATTAACTATGCTTAGCTAACAAATATTCATATATATTCTGGATTGAAGTTTTCATTAACTTCCTAACAGTTGCAGAATTTGTATTTTTAGACAACCCCCACATAAGTGAGTAGGTTCCGGCTCTTTCCTGTGGTTTAATGGGAGACACTTTATAGAAATGTTGCAAGTATATATATATTGTTATATAAAGAACGCGGATTCTCGTTATGCGATGCGCAATGCTTCGTTTGCAACTAACTGAATTGCTGACTACGGCTGCGCAGCAGCCGTTTAGTTTGGTTACAAAATTTTAATGCGAAAATGGCAAAAATTTATGACCACCCCCATCCCCAACCCCAATACCGCCTGCCCACCCCGTTAACAACAGCATGGGGGCCTCCGTTTATGTTCACTAGAGTTTGCCAATTTGTTTGATTGCTGCTGTTGCTGACGCCGCTGCAACTGTTTTGAGATTATTGGTAAGGTGTTTGAGCTGTGATCCAATCGATCAGTCAGTCTATCAGTCAGTCACACAGTCAGTCAGTCAGATTACACTTGGCTTTGAGCTCTATATTTGTTGACTTTGACAACTCACCGACGCCGCCTTTCAACATCCATAGCTGCTGCTGCTAATGCCGCTCCTGCTACTGAGAGATCCTAGACGTAAGCTAATGATGATTGCATGCAACTGTTCAAATAAACAAAAAAATAAAAGAAAATCGCAAGGATAAGTACTTTCTTATATACTCACGCAAACTCATTCATACGCATACGTACAAGCACAAGGAGAAAGAGAGAGACACAGGCACACACACACACACTTACCTGTTGCTTTTGTGGGCCTTGTGTATGTGAAAAAGGGTTTTCGTTTCGGATAAAAAAACGTTAACCCCCTTGATGTTTGAGGGAGGCACGCGCCAAGCTCCCACCGTTGGCTTTGACTTGCTACCGTTGCCGCCGCTGCTACTTGTTGTTGTTGCTGCTGGCGATGAGGTCACGAGCGTCGTTTCGATTGCTGTTGATCGGCTTAAACGAGTTGTTCCACCTTTGGCTAGGATTGGTTTTCCGTTTATGGATTCTCTTTTCGGTTGTGTGCGTTTGGTTAATATATTGGGGGTAAATAGATGTGCGTGTTGCGCCCGCCAACGCCACATCCACATCCGCTGGAGGATGAGGAGGAGGGACAACAACAACACACATACACGCACACACACACGCACACCAGCAGCACCAGAAGGGGCCCACCGCAAATTCACGGCGTTCCCACGGTATTTCCCTATGCCCCTTGCAATCTCAAGTTTAATGCTTCTTTTAAGAATTCGCTTTGCGGCCTTTTTTCTAGCTCCTAATGGCAAATAAATACTTTGCAAAAAAATCTTTTTCTTTCTACTTTTATTTGTTGTAAATTTCTACTCTGTACACATACTCGCGAATGCAGTGTGACCGGGAATGGAGATATTAAAAAATCCCATTCTAAGCGGGTCTCTACATGTTGATAATTATCTACATACATAACACAGAGAGGTAAACAATATTGCCCGCTGGAGAGCATTTGAATCGCTTAGGACATTGTTTGTTATATGAAGAATATCTAAAGGAAACCATTTTCTAGCATAAGATCAAAAAGGATGGAAGGCTTCCCTCTCCCCCGCTGTTCTGCCTTTTCCAGCTTAGAATACTCTTCCGTATTTTTAATTATTTACATAACATTTGAGACTGTACCGCCAAAAAAGCTTCTTTTTTGTTAACTGCCGATACAGTAACTATCAAATTGTCAAATTAGATATACATACATATGTATGTACATACACACACGTACATACATATGTACTTATTAACAAACATTTTTGTGACAACTATATTTGTAGCATGAACTAAATATTTTCCATCTTTTATTTTTTAGGAATTAGAATTTGAGAATTTCGATTTACATGAGTGAGTATTTGGCGCTTTAGATAAACCGTTTGTCTTGTTTAATAAACCTTGGATTATTAGGAATTGTTTTCCAAGTAGTCAACTATAAGATTTATGTAGGTAGAAGTTATAGAAATATTATTTTTTATTGATAGGGATGTGGTGGTCCTAATAGTTACATTTATTTAGCTAGAACATCGATCCCTCACTGTTCGTTTGCAAAAATTTAAGCGGCGATCCAGAAATTTCGAATTTAGGAATTATTTTGATGTTTTGTTATGTAAGTGTTAAGTGATATCAGAAATTGAATTTGTCAAAAAATATTCATTTCTTAAATAAAATAAAACGAATATCGATTGTCGCAACCAAAAAACGATGCGTCGATAGTATCCATCAATGGTCTGTCCATCTCTAATTATTAAGTGTGTTGAATTTTCATCTGGTTTAGCTTCTCGTGTGGTTTTTGTTGTCGCATTGCCATTAAATCTCCCAAATATTAATAACTAAATTACAATGTCCAAAGCCCATCCTCCAGAACTAAAGAAGTAAGTTTTCTAAATGATCGAGAAACATTAATATAATTATTCGATTTCTATATGTAGGTATATGGATAAGAGAATGATGCTAAAACTGAACGGCGGCCGCGCAGTTACCGGCATCTTGCGAGGATTCGATCCCTTCATGAACGTGGTACTGGACGATACCATTGAGGAGTGCAAAGATAATACAAAAAATAATATTGGCATGGTCGTAAGTATTTAAATAGCTTCGCATTATTCGTATGTAATCTATTTCCCTTATTTTGTCTCCCTTCAGGTGATTCGCGGCAACAGCATTGTCATGGTCGAGGCCTTGGACAGAGTATAGTTCAGAAATTATCTGGCAAAACGACCTCATCGATAGAACATGTTAAATGTAATCTAGCTTTAAGGCTTTTTCAAAATTCATGTATCGTAAGAGTATCACACACAAGCATACAAAAAACATACATACATGCATTTCCTGTATACATTCTAAATAAATTTTAAAAATCGTATAGAATTTTAATTATTGAAGTTTTACTTTTTCTCATGGTGATAGCCGGTAACATGATTCAGAATATAGGTGATACAGTAACTTGATCACATATTAAAAGAATAATTATTCATGCCTAAGAAGCATAAAAATTAAATTTCTAGAATACTAGACATACGGACATAGATACATATATATATATATATATATATATTGCAAACTTTTTGTTGCAAGCATACATCGAACAGGAAATTTCTTTACGATGTTTCCCTAAAATTTTGACAACTTAGAACTCACATACATATATATAGAAATTAGCTCAACAAGAACATTATGTATAAAAGTGTTCTTAAGATGAGCATAGCTAGATTGATAAAGATTATGTATACCTAGTAAACCAGATTTAATCTTTTTTTTTAGACTTTTGTGAATTTTAGGGTTTTCTTTATTTTTTTGTCTTCGCATCTTGTAAACAAAAAAACGCTTACGCTAAGGTAAGAAGTCTACTTCTAAACTTCGATCCGCAATTGGCCATTCTTGAACGCGATCATTTCTACTTGGAAATAACAATGGGACCCGTTTGCTTGGCGGCATCACGCTGCTTGGCCACAATTTGATTAGCAATGCGGTCCAAATCCCGTTGACCAATCGAACTGAGTTTGCGGCCACCATCGGGGTGCTTCTCGACGAGGCGGGCATGTTCCAAAGCCTGCAGTGCCTTGCGGGCAGCACCATCAGCGGCGCGACAGAAATGCGAGGGATGGACACCGTTGCGCTTGCGTCCGCCATAGATTTTGGTGATCGAGCCAACACCAGCTGGACTGCGATGGTACAAGTGGCGCAGAATAGAGGCGCAACGTACATAGAACCAATCAGGATCATATGGAGCCAATTCCTTGAATTTGGCAGTCTTGATGATGTCCATCTGATCGGGCACCTTCAATTTACCAGTCCTGAAAAATAAATGTGAGGTTAGGTATTAAGTTGGTTTCTTGTTAAAGAGCAGGTGAAAAGGGGAAACAAATCAGTTGCAACTCACTTCTTAAGGAAGACGGCAACAGCCTTGGTAACGGCATGTTGATCAATATCCTTCACTGTCACTCCAGGCATCTGTAAACATAAAAAGGAAAAAGGGTGTGTGGGGAGCCGCACATTAGGAAATTAATCAAAAAAAAAACTAAAACTTAAATACGGCAAAAAAACACGTTGCTTGTACGCCAATTTCACACACTGACACACACACACACATACGTATACACGCACACTCTTTTCAAGACAACAAAATAAGATTTCTGCTTGGTTCTTGATTTAAATTGTAGATTTCTTGAAAGTACTTGTGTCGCAGATCAATTTATTTATTTCATCATTCACTAGCTGCTACTGCAGTGCATTCTCTATTAAATAAACAAAAAAAAAAAAAATATTTCACTCAAAATAAACGCGGACCCAACCTTTCTCGTTAAAGTCAACCGGAAAAAAGAACAAGCAGTATGAAGTTGGCTGCGCTTGTCACAGAGTTGTCACATGCACATCGGTAATCGATATAAGCGAATGTCATTAAAATTTAGGACTTTGCGACACTGGAATACAATCGATTACTGGAATATAATCGATAACTCAGGTTTAAATTAAAGTTTTGTATTTTTGTTTAGAAATGCTTCAATACTAACCTAATCTTAAGTATACATCTTTATGTCTCTGTACAATCATAGTTTTTCCACTTATTCGCCAGTGCCTTGACTTTGGCTATTACGTTTTGCTCCTTACGTGGCTTTCGCCAAGCATTTGGATTTAATTCGAGCATTCCTCCAATGATTTCCAGAGCAAAATTATGTGGGAAACGTTCCTGATCTTCGATGACATGAGCAAAACCAGTATCCATGCCACAATGCACCCACACGTAGGGCAATCCCTTGGGTATGCTTGAACGTAGTGATTTATGCTCTTTCAGTGTAACCAATTGCTTGTTAATGCACCACTCCTGCTCTGATTCCTCGATTGCTTTCTTAAAATAAAACGGGGCGGCCTCACCCTGCTCTCTAGGTATGGGTATGCAGTGGACACTGAGATGCGGTCGCCTTTGTAATTTGTTGGCTATCTCAAAGAAAATGCAATCCTTGCCTTGTGAAACAAACATGCGTGTTAACGACTTGCGAAATTCGTTAAGCTCCTCCCAAGCATCCTCGTCCAGTTGAGTGCAACAAGCAACATGCTGCATGGAAGACAGAATACAATGGCCACTCTGTAATCCTATATGCCATGGCAAACTTAAGTAGATCCGCTGCCCTAAAGAAACTAAAAGCTGTTTGTCCAACTTTCCCGAATCAAGGCAACGCTCGCAATTTTCCAAAGTGGAAGAAAGACGCTCGTGTTCCCGTATGGCCGCCTGAAGCTCACGTTTCTCTTCCTCGGCTTGGGAAGGTCCATTCCGTCGAATGCAGTCAGAAAATATATCCTCCAGGTCATCATTGGGATTCTTGTGTTTGGACAGAAGATTTGCATATTCCAAATTTGACTCAGCTGCTGTCGAATGTTTTTCCCGTTCGAACTGTACAAAAAAAAAAGGAGAGAAGGCAAGAGTTATCAAAAGATTTGTAGATAATGACTTGGTTGAAACTCACCATCTGCTTGATATCATAGCGGTCATCATCGGCAAAGTATCGGACTCTTTGTCCATCGACATGTGTATCCATTTTCCTTTTCTTTCTTGCTCCTGCGTCTACTTGAGAAGAATCTAGCCTGGATCTGGACTGAATAAGAGGCCGGACTTGACCCGTTTGATCTGTACGCGTAAGAAGCACATGTTCGGAACTGTTACCCACGGGTTTAGGCCGTTTATTAGGACCTTTAATCTGTTTCCCGGAGGCCAGATACTCTGCTCTGGCCTTACGAGCTTCTTCCAATTGATGATTCAGATCCTTGGCCAGCTCTAATTTGCCTCTGAGTTCGGCTTTTATGGCCTTACTGGCTAATTCATTTATCTGTTCATCTGTAAGACAAGCTGGTGTGATATCCATTTGTTCGTCCTGCTCGTCCATACGTTCTTCGGAGGATTCAGATGATGCTCTGGGTGGAGTTTTCGGTTTTTTAACCACCGAACTGGCTTTTCTCCAGCCATGACCTTCGGATGAGGAGCTGGGTTTTTTTCGCTCTTCTACAACCGTTTCGTCATCATCTTTTGGCTTTTGAAAGCCTGGAAGACCTGTTCCATTACTCTTCCAATAGGGATTTAATTCATGCCTACTCTTTGCCGGATCATAGGCATCAATTTGCTGCAGCTTCTCATTTGGTTTGGTTGGCTCTTTACGTTCCCTTGTGAAGGTTTTAAGCCTTAAATTCTCGCTAGTCATCCAACAATCACGCTGCAAAGCCACTGGTGTCTCCACAGGATCCTTTTCGATCCATTCATCTTCAGATTTATTTGATTTATGTGAATTTCTCTTTAAACGTCGACGGCGTTTCTCGTCCTCACTGTTAGAAAAGGATGAGATGGTATTACTGGAACTGGATGAGCTATCAGATTCGCTCTCGCTTTCGCTACTGCTGTAGCTGCTACTCCTGCGTCGATGATGACGTTGTTTCTTGCTCTTTTTCTTGCTGGATTTTTTCAGTTTGGCTTTCGCTTTGGACTTGCTTTTAGACTTTTTCTTTGACTTGCTCTTCTTATCTTTTTTTGTACTTGCCGAGGTGGAGTCCAGTTTTTTGGCCACTGCCGGCAGCACCCAGTTTGCTTCCCCACGCAGCTCTTTTTCACGTTCGCGACGATTTCGTTGATCCGCTCGGTTTTGAGCCTGGGCTAGCATTTCGGCGCGAGCCTCTCGCAGCTCTTGGCGAGCCTTATCTTTCTCTCGGCCACTTTCAAATTGTATAAAACTCATGATTTTACCTTCAAAAATTTTCTAAGACAATAAAGAATAAACAGCAAACTGCGGTTATCGATAATTTATCGACAAGGGCAACTTAATGGAACAAGTGCTAGCTCCGAAAATTTTAAAAAATTGTTCAAAAGTTAAGTAAATTGGTCAGTTGAATATTTACAATTTAAGAATAGCAAAAATTACAGATTACAATTGTTAATAACAGAACCAACAACAGGATTTCTAAACTTGATATATAACAGTTTCAATAATTGTACGATTTTATGAACCAGTTGTAAGAGTCACATAATTTAAATTCACTAGACGCTGCTTGTTTTGCTTGGAAGCGGCAAACTTTTTTTTTGTTTTTGTATTGATTATTGTAATCATGGCAAGGTACGAATCGCCGGCCTCCAAATCAAGGACGAGAATGCCAGCGTTTATGGCAAAGCGACTTTAACGTGTTTTCTCAAGACCAAAAAGCAACAATTTCAAATTCATTCATTTGGTGTCTGAACAAAGGCAGGCCAGGACTAGGATAGAAACCCAAGTGAAATTTTTTTTGTTAATTGACAAGTGACTATGTCGATGGTTGTAAATTTGGAAAGAGTTCCGTCTGGAAACGTTGTAGGCAACGCCTTAACTAATATCAGTGAGACGGATAACATATCCGCCATAGAGCTGCAATCAAATCGGCGAATGTTATACTTTAGTGATGGCGTCATGGAGGAGCCCTCTTCCAGTGAAAGTGAGAACGAGATAGATGTACTGGACAAGAGCCTAGATGTGGAATTGAATGAGGTAAGAGTCAAATCAAAATCGAATTCACCCACCATGTCTCATTATTAACTTGCCTCCTTTTTCACATTAACAGCGTGACATGGCTTTGGGGCCACGCCTACGTTATAAGGCCAGCAAAGTAGGCAATAAGTTTCTAGCCGGCCTTGACTATGTGGGTGGGGGGCTAGCCTCCTTCTTGGGCATTACAAATTCCAAATATGCCAGCGAAATGGAATATTATAAACGTGCGCAACACGAAAATGCCGTCGAACAGGAAGAGGAAGATTTGAATAATTGGCAGACGCTGAATAATAACAATCAACAAAATCGGAATCAGGCGATTGTTGTATGTGCTCCAGCACCATCATCTCTGACAGGTCCTTCTGACCATCCCACGCGACAATGAAACAATGCTCAGTTGAGGGTAAAACACAAAAATAAAATGAAATTGTAATATTTGGAGACTTTTCATACATTTTTCGACACTTTATTCACTACAAATAAGTTATCAATAAAGAAAATAATTTATAAAAAATTTGACAAATGGAAAAAAAAATTACATCTAAAACGGAAGTCAAATGAGCAGCTGCGCGGCAGTTTATTCATTTGCCGATATGGGAAAATAGGAAGTTATATTGTTTTAACAACGACACACACATTTATATATATGTATATATGTATAGATATATGAATATCAGTACAAATATATATAGTATAAAATTTAAGTACTCAAAATTCTTAAATCTAATGGCACACTGTATACAATTGCGTTTTCGTATTAAGTACACTTGAAGGGGGGATTTGTTTTCAATAAGAGGAAAGTTGGGTTTTAGTTTTGATTGAATTCCTTATCACAGTATTTAAACATATATATATATATCTAAAGTTAATACAGACTTAGGTTAAAAAAGAAAAGTGAGAGGGGAAAATTTGTAGATAATTGTACTTTGGTTACACCAGGCGGCAAGCTGAAATGTTTATCTGTATTATTGCCATTAATACACTTAATTAATAAATCGCTTAGTTAAGACAGTTTTTTTTAAGTACACGAACGGCATATAACTTAAATTAAGTACAACACAGAACATTTATATACACCTTAAACAGGCTACTTAGGTGGGGGAATAGTAAGTTTCTGCTGCTTCAATTTGTTTAAAACTTTAGAAATTTGTGCTCCAATGCAGGGCATTTAAATTATGGTTTTTTTAGTATATACTAATTGGAGCTGCAATTGGCACTATATAAGTTGGACCCAATGATCCAAAAGTTGTAGGGTTTTTGTATATGTTTTATAGATATGGCCATTATATCTGGCTATCTGTATGTACATATATGTATATATAAAATGGATAAATCTTCGAAATCGATTTCGATTTTTTTTTAACCTAAAACATTTTCTAGGAGCTCAATAAAACTCTACAAGGTTATATATATATATTTCTCGCACATGATCTCAGATTAGTATTTTACAGAGATAACGAGAAAGAGAGCTATTGAAAATTAGCTTCAGGAACATTATGGAAAAGTGTGGACAGTATTCAGACTCATTGTCGAATTTATAGAAAATTACCGAAATTCATTGAATCTTACAAATGGCATGATCAGAGGAGTGTTTCATCGCCATATGGATACAAGCGGTGACCATTATGGGTAAAACTTTGATGGCCATACCCATGATGGTGATGATGATTATGATGGGAATGCTGATGATGCAGCGAATGCTGCTGCTGTTGACGACCAAGCGAATAGTTCGACATTTGATTTAACGAAATGGAGCCAGCCCCATGGTGTGAATGCGACTTAAGCTTATAAGGACTGGCCAAGACTGGAGCACTGGCCAGTGATTGGTGAACTGAGGGACGCACTGAATGATAGGAGACAACTGTACTGCTACAGGCAGCATGTGAACTACGCAAACTGTTTTGGCCATCCTGTTGAAGCTGATGTTGTTGTTGTTGCTGCTGCTTTAAAGGAATCTGTCTATGTGAGGAGACTTGACGCTTGTACATTGTTGATATGGTTGGACCCAAGACCCAGGCAAAGCAACAAATGCCCAACATCAGCTCCATAAAGGCGCGTAATAAATATGGCCATAAAGGGGTGTTTGTCTCACTGGCACTCAGCCAGATATCAATATTGGCAAATTCATAGATAACCGCCATTAGAAAAAGCGCGCTGGCCAGGCCATAAATGAACAGAAATATCCCCATACCGGAGGAGGAGCTATGATTGCTAACCATTTGTTGTTGACTTAATGTATTGGAGTTACGCTGGATTTCCTTATTGCGACAATGGACCAAATAACCAGATATTAAATTCATAGAACCAAAGATCCAATAGCAAAATACGGGAGTAGCCACTAGAATCTGTAGTGCCTTGTCCGACTGATTGCCCACAAAGCAAGCACCTTTCCAAGAGAGAGAAAAATAGAGAGGGAGAAAATAAACAAACATTGCTAAAGGTAAGAATTTGGAAATTTTAACCCACCCAACAACTCATCCGCATCGACCAACCGTCCTACAATGACGGCAGCCGTTTGAAATGCCGGCAGACCCCAGGCCATAAAGCAGACAAAGTTATTTGCAGCTAAATCGTGTTGGGCACTACGTTTTGTTAAGGAGGTAGAGTTAGGACTAGATGGCAAGGCTACATGTCCCTTGTTATCAGGACTGTGTTGTCGTACATCCCGGTGCCAGCCCAAACAGAGAATAGCCCACCTAAAACAAAGAAAAACGAATAAAACAGCCAACATAATCTACAATATAGACTTTCTTACCAAGCACAGCCAGCCATTACAAAATAATAACGCAACAGGAACACACTCACACATGCAGCATTGGACAGACCATCAACACTTAGGAGCAACTCATTTGGGGCTTGCGGATCCATGCTGCAGGCCGTGCCAGTTCTGCCCACAAGGAAGCGTACATTCCAACCCAATGTAACCATATTGTGGCACCAAATCAACGGGGATAATAGACGCGACCATTTGGCACTACTACGCTCATCACTTAATAGTAGGCAAAGAGTAGCCACAAGGGCTAATCCTAAAGCAGCATAAGACCAAGTGGACACCCAAATCTCTGATAGATGCTTTTCACTAGGCGTAAAGAGAATGTCGGCCTCACACAATGGAGCACAGCGTCCGGAGCGTGGCAAACGTACATACAAGTGCGATTTGGCAAACCCTGAACAGTCCCATGGTATCTTGCCTCCAATCCCAGAGCCAATTTGTATACCTCCACTATTTGGGCCATCCAATTCATGATCCTGTACTGGCATATGCATTTCGCCTGGACCTTCCATGCACATGGTCTTATGATTGTTTTCCTTGGGAAATCTTTCACAATCCAAGGCCGGCGGCCAAGGGAACCCAAATCCCTGTAGCACTGGATGACAACGTATTCTCACAGATTCACATAAACTGCGACATGGTCCAATTGCATGAACTGGCGCCTTGGGCGTACACATGGGTACATAGGCGGCGCACAAGAACAATTTCAGCTGGGAACTGCAATCGTATTCAATCAATGGAGCAAAAGTCTGCAGGGTATACTCTACATCTGTTTGCAGTTCATGACCAACCAAATTGGGCATGGAAGTCTCATTGTAGCCAATGCCACGGCACATTTCAATCCTGATGACTTCGCACTGACGGTATGTTGTTGCAAGCTCTGGAGGGGAACTGGAACTCGTACTGCTGCCGCTTGAGCAGATCAACAGCTCCAGCAAGACCAGAAGCAGCCACCACATTAAATGTTTACCCATGGTGACCTAAAGGCACTTGGACAATTATGTAGGAAAAAAGTTAACAACAAATCTCGTCAATAACCAGAGTTGTCAAAAAAGTATATATCGATAAATTGATCATTCGATAAGCCTGCAAATGGCTTGCTAACAATGGCAATGCATTTAAAAATAAAACATATATACATACAATTCCTAAATTATTGCACTTATGAATTTATTGGTTTAAGTTATATAAATCAACAGCTTCGTTTTTGTAAGTGATCATTGAAAAAACTCATTGTACACTTGTAATATTGTATAAACGAATAAACAATATAAAAATCCTAAGCTTTTTTTTAGAGCGGTGTAGCTTTTTCGTAAAAGAAATTGATTTAAGCTAATTCTTAACTTTTTAAAAGGTCTAATTGTATTCCACTGTGCATTGGTAGCTTAAATTAATCTGGTCACACCAATTTAGTTGTTTCGTTTTTGCAGCAATTTTTTTGCCAATGAAAAAGAAAACAAAATCGAGAACCAGCTTAAAGCGAAACGTGTGAAGAAGGAAAAGAAAGAGTGACAAAAACGGGAAGTGAACGGCCGGGTGTTGGCAAATAGAACAAATAAATAATAATTGTTAGCCCCGCGGCAATTCCAATTGGACCAATAACAAATATGGCATTGAAGAAAGTTAAGGGAAACTTTGAGCGTATGTTTGATAAAAATTTAACAGACTTAGTGCGCGGCATTCGGAACAATAAGGATAATGAGGTAAGCGTATGATAGTTGCCCTCTGTTCCTCTAGTCGTTATTGTTCATGTCACATGCTAACCAATGAAGTAAAATGTGAGAAGGGGCAAAAACGAGAAGGAAATAAATATCAAGGGAGCCTACTGCTAATTGGCTGTCAAAAAAGACAATTTAATTTGCCAACGTAGGCAAAAAAATAAATAAGCGAATTGGCAAAGAAAAAGAGCAGAAGTGTGGCATCATTTGCCTCCCCAGCACCGCCTCGGAACTCAACTCAATTAGCGGCGTTTCTCACTTTGTCGAGATTACCCTAATGCGTTTTTGTCAATTGCAGATGAATTTTTACCAACGCCCTCCCCCCATGTTTTATTCCGTGTGTGCGTGCCATGCGTTAGTTAAAGTGTGTGGGAGTGGGTTGGGAAAATCTAAGACTAAGCACGTTTTATCAAATATTTACTCATGCAAATTCCTTTCCTTTTATTTGCACGCAATTCTTTGTGTACTCCCCCCTCTCGTTCTCTTTCACACCGTTTCAAAACTCAATTTTGGCTCTCTTTCATTTTTATCAGCTGAGATGCACAATTCTAATTAAAAATGCTTCACAATAATAAAAGCTAATGCACACTCATACATATATACACATGTATGTATGTACATCTATACATCTATATATACATATGTACATACATACGTATTACTTACTACATTTACACATTACTAACATACAAACCTGCTTACTTTCTTATAAAATTACCAGTAGAAGAAATCGGTAAAAGAGCAAACTGAATTTGGTCCTATTGACCTTGCTGATTTATGATTCCACATTTATATGCATCCTGTTCATGTGTATGTGTGTGTGGATGATTGTGTTTCAGTCTATAACTGATAGCCCCCCCCATTTTTTTTATAAAATTTTATTTTTTTTTTATCAAAAAAAAAATAAATATTAATTTAATTAATAAAAAAGAAAATTTTTTACATAAATATTTATTTAAATATAAAAATATTCTTCCTTTTAAATAAAAATTTTTATTTATTTATTTTTTAATTTATATATATATTTATTTATTTATTTATTGTGTGTCTACCTGCATATACTCATATGGTTTTAAAGCTTCGTATTGATTTATTAAAAAACAGATTGATGATGATTGTTAATTGAAATCCTAGTACATATAGTTGTCATTCTACTGTACCATATACATACATATGTATGTACATATGTATGTACTACCTTTTGTAGATAACTGTATACATATGGGCATTTCCAATCTGGCGTCAAGTTACGTTCGTAAAATGTAACGAAAAAAAAATGAAGATGTCAGATTTGTAAAAAAGTTTTTGGATATTTGTGTTGTATCTACATATGTAGCACTATAATCAGAAAAAAATTGGAAGAAATCGGATGTAAGGATTTCGCGATGTAGCTCAATATATGGCCTGGCGTGACGTTACGCGCACGAAAAGTGGTTTTCGACTTTCAATGACAAAATGCCGAAATTCTGCGATTCAGGCAGAATTATTTGTATGAATCTTTTTTTTTATAATGTTTTTGAATAACACAAGTTTGTTTTCCAGTATCGCAAATTACAATTAAGTTTTTTGGTATTTTTTTATTCGACTTTAAATTCTGGTGTGACGTTACCTGGCGTGACGTTACGAAAATTCCCGAAGGAAAACAATTGTTTTAAATTGAATTAAAAACACTTTAAACCCAAAATACAGCATTAACAAAATAAATAAAACATTTATAATAAATATGTAATATCTTTGGAGTCCTGTTATAAGCATAGATTTTTTTAATAAAAATAAACTAATAAAATTTCTATATAGCAAGTGATAATATAGGAAAATATAGGATTCAGTAATAAGAATAAAAAAAAATCATATTGAAACACATTTCTATGTTGATAATAACTCAATATTTAATAATATTATATTAGGGTATCATTTTCGTTGAAAATTCCATCCTTATTAGCAGTTCTTCATAATTTTTATATATGTATGTATGTACATATGTAGATACATACGTATGTATGCAAGAGACGTTACGCACTTTGACAGTTGAAAAAAAAACGATTTGAAATTGGTTGGATTTATTTAGTTTAACCAATTAGGCTAATAAAACTTGTTTTAATTTTAAAAATTCACACACTTTCGACCTTCAGTATTGAAGTAATGAGAAAAAGTGCTTTTTTTCTGGCATGACGTGACATTTGAATATCAGCAACAACAAGCCAAAATTCTACCGGTATTTGATACATCTTGGCTTCTTTATATATTTTTTCCAAAAAATGATTACTTTAAAAAAAGGATTTCAATGAGGACATAATTGTACACTTACTCTTTGAAATAAGCAAAATTGACCAAAAAATAAACTTGAACTTTGAACCTCGATATTTCCCAATCGCAATATATGAAATCTCCAAACTCTTCAATTCAATAAAATTTAACTATTTTTCTTTCACATAGGAAGAAAACACAACATTTTAGCGAACATTTAGTTTTTTGGTCGCGGTAGACTTTTTTTTTGGAAATGCCCATATACATACATATGTAAGTACATATTATTCATTTAATTTTTCAGGCCAAATACATATCACAATGCATTGAAGAAATCAAACAAGAGCTGCGTCAGGATAATATTAGTGTCAAATGTAATGCGGTTGCTAAATTAACCTATGTGAGTGCAATTAATTCACTTTAATTAAATATGTACATACATATGTTCTTTAACTAAATTTGCAATTTATTCAGATACAAATGCTTGGCTATGATATTTCCTGGGCAGGATTCAATATCATTGAGGTAATGAGTTCATCACGTTTTACCTGCAAGCGCATTGGTTATCTAGCTGCCAGTCAATGCTTCCATCCAGATAGTGAGGTAAAGTTTTCAATTAATTAAATCGATGTATGTATATACTAAATGTATGCATATATTTATATATTTATAATTTTCAGCTACTTATGTTGACTACAAATATGATACGGAAGGATCTTAACTCACAGAATCAATATGATGCTGGTGTGGCGCTAAGTGGTTTGAGTTGTTTTATATCCCCCGATTTATCACGCGATTTGGCACATGACATTATGACTCTGGTTTGTATAGATAATAGTAATTGAAACTTTATTGGTTATTGAACGGAGAATTCTTTTATACTGACAATTAGATGAGCTCGACTAAGCCTTATCTGCGCATGAAGGCCGTCCTTATGATGTATAAAGTATTTTTACGCTATCCAGAAGCATTAAAACCTGCATTCCCGAAACTCAAAGAGAAACTGGAAGATCCAGATCCAGGTAAAGATAACCCGATTCTCTTTCTTTAATTCTGCTAAATTTATCAGATTTTATATATGTATATCTGCTTTGTCTGCAGGTGTCCAATCCGCTGCCGTAAATGTTATTTGTGAGTTAGCACGTAAGAATCCAAAGAATTATCTGCCATTGGCGCCGATTTTCTTTAAATTAATGACCACATCGACCAACAATTGGATGCTTATCAAGATAATCAAATTGGTGAGTATTTGCTTCTGCCAACCAATTGTGTACAGTTCAAAGTTTTCAGTTTAAAAACTCTGTACCAATGGAAAAAGGAGGAACAAATTATACAAATATATAATATTGCCGTCCGATTTATATATTATATATATATTTATATATTTATATATTTATATATTTATATATTTATATATATATTTATATATTTATATATTTATATATATTTATATATTTATATATTTATATATTTATATATTTATATATTTATATATTTATATATTTATATATTTATATATTTATATATTTATATATTTATATATTTATATATTTATATATATTTATATATTTATATATTTATATATTTATATATTTATATATTTATATATTTATATATTTATATATTTATATATTTATATATTTATATATTTATATATTTATATATTTATATATTTATATATTTATATTTTTATATATTTATATATTTATATATTTATATATTTATATATTTATATATTTATATATTTATATATTTATATATTTATATATTTATATATTTATATATTTATATATTTATATATATTTTATATATTTATATATTTATATATTTATATATTTATATATTTATATATTTATATATTTATATATTTATATATTTATATATTTATATATTTATATATTTATATATTTTATATATTTATATATTTATATATTTATATATTTATATATTTATATATTTATATATTTATATATTTATATATTTATATATTTATATATTTATATATTTATATATTTATATATTTATATATTTATATATTTATATATTTATATATTTATATATTTATATATTTATATATTTATTATATATTTATATATTTATATATTTATATATTTATATATTTATATATTTATATATTTATATATTTATATATTTATATATTTATATATTTATATATTTATATATTTATATATTTATATATTTATATATATTATATATTTATATATTTATATATTTATATATTTATATATTTATATATTTATATATATATATTTATATATTTATATATTTATATATTTATATATTTATATATTTATATATTTATATATTTATATATTTATATATTTATATATTTATATATTTATATATTTATATATTTATATAT
>JAECWJ010000073.1:0-48243 GCA_018150375.1 Drosophila sturtevanti | reverse complement strand
TATACATTATATACATTATATATTATATACATTACATACATATATACATTATATACACATATATTGAGTTATGCTACATTACATACATACATATGTATATATGTATATATGTATATATGTATATATGTATATATGTATATATCGTATATATGTATATACATGTATATATGTATTATATGTATATATGTATATATGTATATATATGTAATATATGTATATATGTGTATATATGTATATATGTATATATGTATATATGTATATATGTATATATGTATATAATGTATATATGTATATGTATATATATATATGTATATATGTATATATGTATATAAGTATATATGTATATATGTATATAATATGTATATATGTATATATGTATATATGTATATATGTATATATGTATATATGTATATATGTATATATGTATATGTATATGTTATATATGTATATATATATATATGTATATATGTATATATGTATATATGTATATATGTATATATGTATATATGTATATATAGTATATATGTATATATGTGTATAATAATATATATGTATATATGTATACATACATAATGTAATATACATGTATATATGTATATATGTATATATGTATATATGTATATATGTATATATGTATATATGTATATATGTATATATGTATATATGTATATATAATAATATATGTATATATGTATATATGTATATATTATTATATGTATATATGTATATATGTATATATGTATATATGTATATATGTATATATTAATATATGTATATATGTATATATGTATATATATAATATATATGTATATATGTATATATGTATATATGTGTATGTAATGTATATATGTAATATATGTATATATGTATATAAGTATATATGTATGTATATGTATATATGTATATATGTATATATGTATATAATCATAGTATGTATATATTAATAATATTAATATATGTATATATGTATATATGTATATATGTATAAAATATAAATATATATGTATATATGTATATATGTATATATGTATATAATGTATATATATAATATGTATATATGTATATATGTATAAAATGTATATATGTATATATGTATATATGTATATACAATGTATATATGTATATATGTATATATGTATATATGTATATATGTATTCCAATATGTATATATGTATATATGTATATATGTATATATGTATATATGTATATATGTATATATGTATATATGTATATATGTATATATGTATATATGTATATATGTATATATGTATATATGTATATATGTATATATGTATATATGTATATATGTATATATGTATATATGTATATATGTATATATGTATATATGTATATATGTATATATGTATATATGTATATATGTATATATGTATATATGTATATATGTATATATGTATATGTGTATATATGTATATATGTATATATGTATATATGTATATATGTATATATGTATATATGTATATATGTATATATGTATATATGTATATATGTATATATGTATATATGTATATATGTATATAAGTATATATGTATATATGTATATATGTATATATGTATATATGTATATATGTATATATGTATATATGTATATATGTATATATGTATATATGTATATATGTATATATGTATATATGTATATATGTATATATGTATATATGTATATATGTATATATGTATATATGTATATATGTATATATGTATATATGTATATATGTATATATGTATATATGTATATATGTATATATGTATATATGTATATATGTATGTATGTATATATGTATATATGTATATATGTATATATGTATATATGTATATATGTATATATGTATATATGTATATATGTATATATGTATATATGTATATATGTATATATGTATATATGTATATATGTATATATGTATATATGTATATATGTATATATGTATATATGTATATATGTATATATGTATATATGTATATATGTATATATGTATATATGTATATATGTATATATGTATATATGTATATATGTATATATGTATATATGTATATATGTATATATGTATATATGTATGTATGTATATATGTATATATGTATATATGTATATATGTATATATGTATATATGTATATATGTATATATGTATATATGTATATATGTATATATGTATATATGTATATATGTATATATGTATATATGTATATATGTATATATGTATATATGTATATATGTATATATGTATATATGTATATATGTATATATGTATATATGTATATAAGTATATATGTATATATGTTATATATGTATATATGTATATATGTATATATGTATATATGTATATATGTATATATGTATATATGTATATATGTATATATGTATATATGTATATATGTATATATGTATATATGTATATATGTATATATGTATATATGTATATATGTATATATGTATATATGTATTTATGTATATATGTATATATGTATATATGTATATATGTATATATGTATATATGTATATATGTATATATGTATATATGTATATATGTATATATGTATATATGTATATATGTATATATGTATATATGTATATATGTATATATGTATATATGTATATATGTATATATGTATATAAGTATATATGTATATATGTATATATGTATATATGTATATATGTATATATGTATATATGTATATATGTATATATGTATATATGTATATATGTATATATGTATATATGTATATATGTATATATGTATATATGTATATATGTATATATGTATATATGTATATATGTATATATGTATATATGTAAATATGTATATATGTATATATGTATATATGTATATATGTATATATGTATATATGTATATATGTATATATGTATATATGTATATATGTATATATGTATATATGTATATATGTATATATGTATATATGTATATATGTATATATGTAAATATGTATATATGTATATATGTATATATGTATATATGTATATATGTATATATGTATATATGTATATATGTATATATGTATATATGTATATATGTATATATGTATATATGTATATATGTATATAATGATATATATGTATATATGTATATGTATATATGTATATATGTATATATGTATATATGTATATATGTATATATGTATATATGTATATATGTATATATGTATATATGTATATATGTATATATGTATATATGTATCTATGTATATATGTATATATGTATATATGTATATATGTATATATGTATATATGTATATATGTATATATGTATATATGTATATATGTATATATGTATATATGTATATATGTATATATGCATAATATGTATATATGTATATAGTATATATGTATATATGTATATATTAATATATGTATATATGTATATATGTATATATGTATATATGTATATATGTATATATGTATATATGTATATGTGTATATATGTATATATGTATATATGTATATATGTATATATGTATATATGTATATATGTATATATGTATATATGTATATATGTATATATGTATATATGTATATATGTATATATGTATATATGTATACTATGTATATATGTATATATGTATATATGTATATATGTATATATGTATATATGTATATATGTATATATGTATATATGTATACATGTATATATGTATATATGTATATATGTATATATGTATATATGTATATATGTATATATGTATATATGTATATATGTATATATGTATATATGTATATATGTATGGTATATGTATATATGTATATATGTATATATGTATATATGTATATATGTATATATGTATATATGTATATATGTATATATGTATATATGTATATATGTATATATGTATATATGTATATATGTATATGTGTATATGAGAATATATGTATATAGTATATATGTATATAGTAATATATGTATATATGTATATATGTATATATGTATATATGTATATATGTATATATGTATATATGTATATATGTATATATGTATATATGTATATATGTATATATGTATATATGTATATATGTATATATGTATATATGTATATATGTATATATGTATATATGTATATATGTATATATGTACATATGTATATATGTATATATGTATATATGTATATATGTATATATGTATATATGTATATATGTATATATGTATATATGTATATATGTATATATGTATATATGTATATATGTATATATGTATATATGTATATATGTATATATGTGTATATGTGTATATATGTATATATGTATATATGTTACATGATATTCCAAATAAAATATCTCTTTTATAATTAAATAAAAAAAAAAACACAAAAATAAATTTAAAAGTGTATTTTTATATTAATGATATTATATATTATATTAAATTGCCTCCAACATTTGCACCTGGGACCCGGGACACCGGGAAGCCCCCAAGAGCACCCGGGGACACCGGGCCGGTTTCCTAAGGCGACCGCGCCGACGCTTCTCCCACCTCCTAAGTTGACTACCTAATTGGCCATTTAAGCACTTGGGGTACCCGCCTCGGGGGGGCCCCCGCATCAGGGGGCTCCCGCCCGGGGGGCCCCCCCCGGGGGTCACCCGGGTGTTAATAAACTTGCCTAAGGCTGACCGCGCCGACTGCTTCTTCCCTGCCGTCTGGGGACTACCCCTTTAGCCCTTTTGCTGATTTTTGGTGGCGGCCTCGGGGTTCGGGACCCCCCTCCCCTCCCAAATAAAAAATAACAAAAAAAAAATATTTGTATAAATAATACAGATATAATATAAATAAATCATAACTACTTACCGATTTTGACATATTATAAAAATTATACGTCGCCATTCTTAGATGTAATGTCGTCAAAGGTTTGAAGAGGTTGCCATATATTAATTTTTCTTTGAAAAATCCATTTCCCGGGAAACCAGGGATAGGTTGCCACTTAGATTGCTTATAAATGGCATCTGGCCATTTAACATCTTTTTAAAATATCAAAAATGAATTTACTTAAAATCCCTGTTATAGACTTTGCTAAAATTTTTATAGAAGGTGTAGATTATGCTTAATCTAATGAAATACCGTGCATTGCTTGACAATTCAAAAAAAGTTAGCAACGGTTTCTTTCCATCTCTTGACAATTCAAAAAAAGTTAGCGACGGTTTCTTTTCATCTTTTGCAGCATGTTTATATAAGTCGCTAGCTGAACTCCGTTAATTTTGATTTATTGCTGATTCTATTGACAAAATATGTATGGATTTTCACAAATTCCCTATCATAGATTTTGAAAAAAAATTTTTCAGAAGGCATATAAAATGATGCTTGATTGAATGCTCTACCATGCAATTCTGGACACGAGCTTAGAATTTTGCAACTTATATATAAATTTAGGAAGATTCCCTTTGAACACCCGGCAGGATTGCATTTTACTATGAATTTTTAAACTATTGAAACAACCGCTAAACAACAACGAATATATTGATAAATTAGAATTTCATTTATTTCATTATTTAATTGCAATTCGTGTTATTATATACCAAATTAATGAATTTGCTTCAATTCAAATGTTCGCGGTAACGGGTAAAACTAATTCTGGCGACTGGTTCTCTACACTGGTTCCGGTTTCGGAGTTATAGATTTTGATGAAATTTGGTTGAATATGTGGGGCTTAATTTGACAAATCGTGGATTACTTTACAATTTCTGTGACTGAAAATATACTCCAAAATATGGAGAGGTGATTTTTTCATGGGCAATATTATCCTGTTAAGATAATAGATAATGCTATTATTTTTAATTTTAAACTTTATTTGGTTCAAAAAAATTAGTTAATAGCTAAATATTTGAAAACAAAAAAATTTTAAAAAAGTTAACATTGCGTTAACAGCGACCGTCGCTAACTCGACATTAACAGACCGTCGCTAACTTGACGGACATTTTTATACCCTGTACCCATAGGGTTCAAGGGTATATTAAAGTCGCTAAAATGTATGTAACAGCCAGAAGGAAAATATTCCGACCCCATAAAGTATATATATTCTTGATCAGTATCAATAGCGAAGTCGATTGAGACTTGTCCGTCTGTCTGTCTGTATGAACATCGGGATCTTGGAGACTATAAGAAATATAGCGAACAAATTTTTTTTGTAGATCCGTATAGTGGGCAGGCAGATCAAGTTTGTTTCAAATTTTTGCCACGCCCACTTCCGTCTCCGCAAATTAGAAAAAAACTATAACTAGAGTGCTGTTAAAGCTACAGTATTTATTTTTTTTGGTAGACCCAATTATATAGCCAATATGTACCATCTGACCGAATTTGACAGAAATCGGTCAATAAATATCGGATATAATACGTATATATGTTTTGCACTGAAATTCTATGGGCAGCAGCAACTGAAATGTGTGAGCGAGATAGCATGCGCATGTTGCTTTGTACCGAATGACGCATTAGTTTCGTTCACTGTTAGGAATGAGCGAGAAAGCATGAATTTGGTGTTTGGGCTAATTGCGAGAATTTTTTCAAAAATTTATATTCAATTAATGGGAATTTGGAAGGAGGCTGTTTAAATCAAATATCCTTTTTTGGTACAGGGTATACTCCAAGTCGGCAGAGACGACTTGTTTGCTTCATTTTCCTTAACTTTGATATATGTACATATGTATGTCTGCGCCACAGACACCATTCACCTTTGCGGTGTTGTTTATACCCAAATATAAGTAATGTCTTTCCAATTTTCCCTCTTATATCTTACTTCCAAAATATCAGGTTCATTATCAGTTCATTAAGTGTTGTGAATTTTATAGGAAGAAATATGGAATAAAAGAATTTCGAGAAAATCATCCCAAATTGTTACACGAATTGGTTTTAGTCTCATTAGTTTTCTTCCAAAAATCCTTTGTATATACTGAAGTGTATTACTACTTTTACTCATACAGGAAAACGTTACCCGTTTCAACAGACTGGCTTTTTGCTCTTCTCTGTCAACTTTACTTTTATTCACCACTCTCTTGCTCAATAACGATTTTTTTTCTAAGACAACTCCGATGGGCTAATTGACAATCATCTAAAGCTTATTGTCACCTTGTACACTTTCTATCCTTGTACTTGCAAAATTTTGACTGGGTCCATAACCTGCTGGGATACATGCATGGGACTTATCCAAATGCCTTACAATATGTATTCAAAAAATATTAAATTAAAATTAACCCAAAATTAGAAATAACTGAAATTATTTATAATAAATTTGTAGACAAGTAATTTCATTGTAAACTAATCATTTAATTATTTTCATAATTATGTAATATAAGGAGCTGAATAACACAATCGTAAATAAATGAAACAAAGTATTCAACGTTAATACAATAAAATTTCATACAATGAAAATTAAGTATATTAAATTCGAAAAGTTAATTGCTGTATGACAATTAAATTACTATTTGTATCCGTATAATTGTATCATATTTATTTTTACTTAAATATGTAACAGAATACAACATGTAGATTCCCCATATTTCCAACAAAGTTCGGAGCGTGGTGTGTAATAAAAAAATGTAGGTCCATACATGTATTTTAATTCGAAGCAATCTTCCGATTTTATTTATAGACATGTACATTATTTTTCATACATAAAAATCATGTTACTGATATAAATATGTACATACAATGACATATCTTTAATGTTACAATTGGAAACTATCGATAAAAATTTCATCAATTCGTTTGTGAACTAATGAGAAAAGCTTACTCACCATCGCGCCAGACGTAATTAAATGTTCTCCTGCGGAAATGGAGTGGAAGTTCTCAAGTATGAATGTAATTATCGAGGTCTGGTTCATTACTATTGATGAAAGGATGACTTGAAGTTTTTCAATAGGCAATGGTTGCATACTGCTTCAAGTTGAAAGTTTGTCATGCCGTCTTTTAAAGGTATTTTAGTTGTTGCAGTTTAAATTTTCCATTTTAGCCATATGAAAATCTGTGCGAATTAAATTAAAAATTGTTGATGATCACGTAAGAAGTGTTTAAGTGAACATTTTACAAATTGGGCAATGTAACCACATTTTGAATGTAGAAAACTTGATGCTTTTATTTTAAATATTTATTGTAATGCATTCTAGAAGAAATTTTAAAAGCTTGTATATTTTCCAAACTGTTTGTAACTTTATGCAGTTTATTTGCCTACTGTGCACTGTACATACATACTTACATACATATGTATTGTATGTATGTACATACATAAATACATACATATGTATTGTATGTATGTACATACATACATACATACATATGTATTGTATGTATGTACATACATACATACATACATATGTATTGTATGTATGTGCATACATACATACATATATACATACATACATAGATTCTTAGAAAGTAACAGTCTCCTCGACTAAATAGGAATTAAAACTAAAAGTTAATATAAAATTTTTAGTGAAAGTCAAATGGGGCCGTGAACTGTATAACGACATCATTGCAAACACCGATGAAGAGCCAATTTTGTTTAAGGCGCAACTTTTTGCCCTTACTGGTATTCAACCCGACCGTCAGAAAATTATGTGCAAGGGGTGCATACTTAAAAGTGACGAGTGGAATTTGCAGCTTAAAGACGTAAGTATATTAATGGACTCTTATATACGTATGTACATATAAGTATATATTTATACCTCGCAGGGTATCATAGTTTTACTGTTGGGGACCAAGGACCAAGTACCAGAAGTACCCACAACACCAGTGAAATTTATTGAGGACATGAGCGAGTCTGAAGTGACCACAGCGGTGCGTATATTTGATATTTCTTACAGTTGGTAAGCTACAGTAATACAATTTGGAACAGATGCGACTACCAGCTGGATTGACAAACTTGGGGAATACCTGTTATATGAATGCTACCGTTCAATGTCTAAATGCAGTGCCTGAACTTCGTGATGCTCTTAGCCATTTTAGTTGTGATAGATCTGATACAAATTCTACAGCTACTTCGATTTCGTCAGCAATGAAAATAGTTTTTGCTCAGATGGGGAAAGGTATGACCATCACACCAATTGTTTTACTTCAGGCCTTACACCGAGCATCGCCACAATTTGCACAGATTGGGGATAACGGCACTTATAGACAACAGGATGCAAATGAATGTTGGTCTGAAATTTTAAAAATGTTACAACAACAACTTCGACCAATAATTCAAGGATCACCAGACAGTGTTTTAAAGCAACATAGGTAAGAAAAATCCCTAAATTCATAAATTGACCTTGCGTTTTTATACCCTTGCAGTGGGTATAATAAAATTGGTCAGATGTTTGTAACGCATAGAAATAATCATTTCCGACCCCATAAAGTATATATACTCTTGATCAGCATCGAAAGCCAAGTCGATATGACCATGTCCGTCTGTCTGTTTCTTCGCAAGGAATCGAACTTAAATTTTGAGCTACGTGAATAAAAGTCATATCATTCTCTTCATTGATGATTTATCTAAATTAAGTTCGAGAATTGGTAGGATCGGACAACTATAAGTTATAGAAAAATAGGAAAGATCAGAGGTACCTCGGTTAAAATTTGTGTTGTTCAAAGCAGTTCTTGTGAGAAAAACTCAACCAAATTTGGCACATAGATGACAATTCTACTTTTACACCTTACCAGCAAGTTTGATTAAGATCGGATAATAAACACCGACACAAATCAATAAAATCAATAATCAACCCCCATCAGAAAAAGTATGTTTTTGTGAGAAAAACTTTTTTGTTTTTTAAGATATCTCAACCAAATTTGGTGAACAGATGAGAATTATACTTTTACATCATATCAGTAAGTTTGAATCAGATCAGATAATAATCACCGACATAAATCAATAAAATCAATGAATCAACCCCCATCGGCATCAGTATGTATGCATATGCAGCCAATTAAATACGTTTATATTTGCTTTTATATATGCGTACACAAACAACATACATGGAAACATACAAACATACATACATACATACATACATATGTATATGCGAACACGTGCTTGAAAAAACTACAAGCTGAGTTAAAAAGACCTTTAAAATTAACCACAATTAATATTAACGACTTTCACTTTCATACCAGCTTATTTCCTGAACTACACTTAACCCCAAATATCGTAAAAGATTTAAACCTCCTTTTTACTTAATAACCTCTTCTAAGCGAGATACTATCCAGGAAACCAATTTCCGCTGGTTACGCTAGTTATCATTTCCCATTTTTCTACAAGAGCTTTTGGAGATCCTTCTTATTAGATATTGATCTTTATTGAATGGCCATGTCCAATATTGCCCTAAAATGTTCAATTACATTAAGGTCAGGCGCCTGGGCTGTGGATTAACCACATGTGGACAACTCCAAGTCAACCAAGACTGTACAATACTTTACTCACGTTTCGGTCATTGTCCTGGTAAACTAGTTACAGTTTAGCTGTACTTTGAAGAAAATTGTCCCTCAAATTTATAGGTAATTCTTTTTGTCCATGGTTCCTTCCATAAAAACCAGGTTTCCTTCCCTTTGAACATCCGATACCAATTTTAGCGCCGACAACTTTAGATTAGATTTTATTTTCTGGACAATAAGCCTCTCATCGGAATCAGTAAAAGTTCCTTCAGTGCATTTTGGCACTCTATTTTTCTGTTAGTCTTGTGTGTCCTAGTCTTAGTCTTAGTATTTTAATTTGGTCACTGCGTATGATATTGTTTTGAGTGGTATTTTTATACCCTGTACCCATACGGTTCAAGGGTATATTAAAGTCGCTAAAATGTATGTAACAGGCAGAAAGAAAATTTTCCGACCCCATAAAGTATATATATTCTTGATCAGCATCAACAGCCGAGTTGATATAGCCATGTCCGTCTGTCCGTCCTTCTGTCCATCCGTCCGTATGAACACCTAGATCTCAGAGACTATAAGAGCTAGAGCAACCAAACTTGGTGCCAACATCCGTCTAGTGTATACGCAGATCAAGTTTGTTTCAAATTTTTGCCACGCCCACTTCCGCCCCCGCAAATTAGAAAAAACTATAACTTGAGTTCTATTAGAGCTATCATAATTCTTTTTGGCAGACTCAATTATATAGCCAATATGTACCATCTGACCGAATTTGACCGAAATAAATATCGGAGATAATACGTATATATGTTTTGTACTGAAATTCTATGGGCAGCGGCAGCTGAAACGTGTGAGCGAGATAGCATGCGCACGTTGCGACCGTTTGTACGTTTGTACCGAATGACGCATTAGTTTCGTTCACTGAGATGAGTGAGCGAGAAAGCATGAATTTATTGTTTCGGCTTGCTAGGAGAATTTTGTAAAATAATTTATATTCAATTAATGGGGATTTGGATGGAGTTTGAGTTTATAAAATATATCTCTTATTGGTAAAGGGTATACTCCAAGTCGGCAGGGACGACTTGCTTACTTCATTTAGGTAGTAGTCTGTGTGGATTAGGTTGATATTCATTTGTTGATACCATGTGTTGCAGAGTTCTATATTCTGTTTGAGTTGCTGGGTTATTTTGTTTGTTGGGAGTGTAATGTAGGGGTAGGTTGATTGTGAATTTCGCTGTTGCATCAGCTAGTTCATTTCTTTCAATACTACAATGACTAGGAATCCAGAGGAGTTTTATTTTAGGTGCAGTTTTAGTGAGAAGGGCTCTGATATTTGGAATATAGGTTGTTGTTGTTGATGTTGCGGATGGATTTAAGGGATGAAAGAGAGTCAGAGCAAATTATGTATAAAGTTTCCTTTTTTTTCCAGCTAGTTTGATCGCCTCTACTATGGCTATGATTTCCGCTGAGAGAATCGATGAAAAGTGTGGGAGTATGCCTTTTTTTCTCCGTGGTTATGGCAAATGTACCGGTGTTGTTTTGCAACGACCCGTCTGTGTATATAAATTTGTGATTGTTATATGTGGCTTTTATTTCTAGGAACTGTTGTCTGTATATATTTGGCGTTGTAGTTGTTCTAGAGAAGTCTTGCAGTCTGGTGTTGTTAATAAGGGAAGAAGGGAAAACCCATTGAGTGGTTCTTTTGTTGGGAAGTGGGAGGTAGGGAATGTTGTGTGCCTTGCAAGAGGCTATCATTTTTTCCAGTGTGGATGTTAATTGGTTACTTTTTGGTTACGTTTTTGTTTAACATGTTTGAAAAGAGGTGAGTTTGAGCTGTAAAGTAGTATTGTAAACGCTTTAGTTGTAATAAGATCTCAATCCAATAGTTGATATATTTTGTCTTCGAAGAGTAAGTTGGGGATTGGCGTTGAGTGGAGTGCTCCAAGGGACGTATAGCAGCGTTAAACAAGGATCTGAGTTTATTTAGAGTTGATTTCGTAACATAGTTGTAGATAAAGAACGGAAAGTCTATTTTCGATATTAATATTGATTTTGTTATGTTATAAGTGTATGTGTGTTGAAATTAAATTTAACACTTGATAAGCACTTTATTATGTTGAGTTTTGTGTTTAGCACTGATTGTATTTGTTGCAGTGAGTCCCATCTGCATTTCTTGTTTATTCTTAGTCCTAAGATTTTTAAGTTCGGCACTGAACGGATATGAAAATTGTTGCATGAAATCTTGCAAGTGCAGTTCTATTTGTGACAGATGTGGAGGTGTTAGCATTTTTGCAAAGATAAAAGCACTATCCTGAGTATAGGCACCATTCCTGGATGTTGGAGAATAAGGTTTCTAGGTTGGTCTGGTTTTTGTGTCTATTGAGGGGGATGATGAGGAAAAAGTCGTCCGCATATGCACTGAAGCTTATTTCTTTTTGCATGCAGATTATGGTGGCGAGTCTGTTGTAGGCAATTAAAAATAGAATAACCGATATTGGTGATCCCTGGGGTATGCCGTTCCAAAGTGGATATTCATGACTGTCTGTGTTTTTGACTTGAATTTTAATTCTTTTATTGGACATGAAGTTTTTTATAAAATTTATAATTTTTGGGCCGACTTTCCAGCTGATTAGTTGATCAATTATGCTGTACACACCTACTCTGTCGAAAGCCTTTGAGAAATCAAGGGCTATGATAGATGTGTGCTTTTTAGGCCTTAACGACTTGGTTATCAGATGGTCTGCAAGGAACAGACCGTCTGAAACCGATTTGCCGTGTTTGAATCCAGATTGGTTGGTGTGGAGCAGTTTGCTTTCGGTGACGAATCACCTACAATGCATACGGTGGAGAGATTCTCCGAAGCAGGAGCTGCGAGTCTATAAGCTGGACACGACAACATACGGTACAAAGCCAGCTGCTTTTATGTCCATACGTTCAATGCATCAGTTAGCATCTGATGAGAAATCAGTATTTCCCATCGGGTCTAAGGTCGTTCTGCGAGACTTCTATGTCGATGACTTAATCACTGGTGGTTCATCTGTATTGGAGGTGCAGGAAGTTATGCGATAAACAACTTCTCTGCTGTTGAAGGGTCAATTCCAGTTTCGCAAATGGTGCTCAAGCGATGTGACTGAATCGTTCCAGATAAGGACAAAGAATCGCTGCTAAAGTTCGACGACGGCAGCAACATCACAAAGACACTTGGCTTAGCATGGGATCCTGCATCGGACTGTTTGTTATTTTCTTATTCACCTATTGGCGTGCCTCCTAAGCTCACAACGCGCACTGTTTTCTGGGCAATTGCTCGGTTTTACGATCCTCTTGGATCGTAATCATGTTGGTACCTGTCATTGCAAAAGCAAAGATATTCTTGCAGCAACTTTGGAGAGAAAAGTTCAATTGGGACGAAAGCCTTCCAGCCAGTTTAGCCACAGCGTGGTGTGGGCTTCTAAATAGCTTTTCCAGCACACAAATGGCAGCCTACCAGAGATTGGCCGCACTGCCATCGACCGAAATCGAGTTACATGGATTTTGCGACGCGAGCCTGGATGCTTATGGAGCCGCTGTTTACATCGTCTTTAGATCAAATGGTAATTTGACTTTCCATTTGTTATGCTCTAAGTCGAGGGTATCACCCTTGAAGACTTCGACAGTGCCACATTCGACATTGGAGTTGTGTGGAGCAAATTTACTAGCTCAACTTCTGAGTGAGATAGTCCGGATGGAGTTGTTTTCATGTTCCTGCTACTGCTGGTCTGATTCATCTGTCGTGCTCTCGTGGATTCAAAACGATGCATAGATCTTGAGGATCGTCTCTACTTCAATTCGACGAATTACGCGCTCCTATTTGATTGTTTTCACCTGTAAACAACACGCGACTTTTTTTACCACTTTCAGAGATGGCCATTTTTTGAACTGTGCTTTACTTCGTACGTTCATCGTGAATGGGTGGCAGCGAGTCACATACTACCAGCAGATCTTCTGGAAGCGTTGGCAAAATGAGTATCTGACCTTGTTGCAGCAAAGAGCGAAGTGGCGGACTCCGAAGCCCAGCGTTCAGGTCAGAGATTTGGTTCTGGTGAAGGACGAAAACTTGCCGCCAATCAATCGCTAAAGTGCTTCAGCTTATCAACGGGAGGGACGGCGTACCTAGTAACTGATATTAAAACCGCAGAGGGTCAATCAAGAAGAGCTATAGCCACGCTGTGTCTGCTGCCGCTCAGAGATGATGTTGAAGCCCAGAGTCCTCCAACGGTGGGAGTATGTTCCAGCCAGCAGCAATGGATTTACTTAAGCTTAAGAGTTATGTATTTTTATGAGGCTTAACACGCAATGTTATAAGAACTACCTTCAGCGTTGCAAATTTGAGTTCTCACAAAATCCGAAATTATTCTATAACTGTCAATTCTAAACGTAAGACGTCCGTCCTTCCATCCCGAATTTCTTTTGAAAATAATACAGCGGACACTGATCAAGAAATTGCTGATTTGTTTGCTGATTTTTTTAAAACAACTTATTCCTCCACGGAATATCGAGTGAATCTTTTGTATCCTTACCAGTTGAAAAAGTCTAGTCGTATCTATAATCCTTTGATTGATAAAAGTTCGTTACTTAGCGTGCTTAATTTAGTAAAACCAGTGTACTCTCCTGGCCCCGATGGGATACCAGGCTGTGTACTCAGATTTTGCGCAGAGGCTCTATGTAAGCCAATTTTAAAACTTTTTGAATTGTCCGTTAACTCTTCAACTTTTCCATCTATTTGGAAGAAATCCTATATCATTCCTCTTTATAAGAATGGTAGGAAATCCGATGCAACGAACTATAGGGGTATCTCTAAATTGTCCGCTATTCCTAAAGCGTTTGAAAAGATAATTACTTCTCAATTGCAACATTTTTGTAGCTCTATTATTTCACCAACTCAGCATGGGTTTGTGAAACATAGATCTACAACCACTAACCTATTAGAATTTACATCTTTGACGATCGAAGGATTTAAGAATGCAAGGCAAACTGATGTCGTTTACACTGATTTCAGTAAGGCTTTTGATTCTGTTAATCATGCGTTACTTCTTCTTAAATTAAGTAATATTGGCTTTCCAAGCCCTTTACTTGGTTGGATTCGAGAATATCTGACAAAAAGAACTCAAAAGGTTTCTTAAGTCCTCTTATTCTAGGTCCATCCATGTGACTTCGGGAGTGCCTCAGGGCAGTCATCTGGGACCTTTGCTTTTCACATTATTCATAAACGATCTTCCCTCAGTCATAAATCACTCTTGTGTCTTTATGTATGCGGATGACGTTAGGATTTGTCTTAGTTTTAAGGACATGGCCTCCCCATTTCGGTTGCAATCTGACCTTCACAACTTCGAGTCTTGGTGTGGACTTAACATGCTTAACCTCAACACTTCTAAATGTAGTGTATTAACTTTCTTCAGAAATACTTCACAGATTGTGACATATTTTCTTAATAATAGTCCTTTAAAACGCCTCGATGAGATAAATGACTTGTGTGCCCTTATGGACCGAAAGTTATCTTTTAAGTCTCATATTTCCACTGCTGTCGTCAAAGCTATGGGAGTTCTTGGGTTTGTAAAAAGATGGTCAAAGGAATTTAATGACCCTTACACAACCAAAATTCTCTTTACTTCATTGGTCCGTCCTATCCTTGAGTATGGATCTTGCATATGGGCACCTCAATATGACTCACACCAAGCAAGAATTGAATCTGTCCAAAAGCAGTTCCTACTCTTTGCTCTTCGTGGTCTGAACTGGCATCGCAATATCAATTTACCATCGTACTCTAGTAGACTTCTTTTACTTAACCTACCTTCTCTAACTAACCGTAGAGTAATGCTTGGCGTGATCTTCATCCACAAGCTCCTTAATGGTGATATAGACTCGCCTGAGCTATTGAGCCGCGTAGCTTTATCTGTTCCTTGTAGACCTACTAGAAATTTCGTACCTCTATCACTTCCACGCTGTTCTACTAACTATGCTATGCATGAACCTTTTCGAGTCCTTTGTTCTGATTACAACCGCCTTTACAGTGTAATCAGTTCTGAGCTCTCTTTTCCTTTACTAAAAACTTCTATCTTAGCTTATTTAGTTCGTAACTAGATGTAAAATTCGTTTATTTGTCTGTGTTTTGTGATCTTGTTCCCGCGTCTCGAGCCAGGTGTGGGCATTTAGGGCACCCGTTGGTATTCGCGCGTCAAAAAAAAAAAAAAAAAAAAATTTTTCATGATCTATAATAAGAGAGCCGTGGTACTTGCTCTCGCGCTCTTCCTTATTTTTCATCTCATTACATCAGCACGAGCGACTTAGCTGTACCGACTTTTAATGCAGGCACATCGGCGTTGCGGCCCTCTGATGCAGTAGAAAAGGTTTTTAGTTCTCTGTATGAAGCAATCGCAACTGCCCGTGGCTACTGTGTTTCAAATAGTTAAATTTAAAAGGCGTGTACAAATTGAGGAGGTTTTCAGTGTTATTGGTGTGCTTCAAAGTCTGCCAGGTTTTAAATTTATTTGTACGATGTGTGCTCACCTTCTTATTCCACCAGGGAGTGTTTTTGCTACAATTTTGGGGGCATGTTTGTGGGATACTGAAATGGGCGGCTTGAAGGATTACTTTGTTAATGCTTGACGCTTCTTTGTTGATATTAGTGCTTTTTGGAATGTTTTCGTTTATGTCGTTGGTAAGTTTTGTGAATAGAGGCCATTCGGCGTTATTTATTTTAAAGAGCGGGCGAGAGAAATTGGTTATTTGTGACTGTCGAAAGAGAGAGATAAGGATTGAGAAGTGTTCGCTGCCATGCAGGTCGTCAATAATTTTCCAATGGGCGAAAGAGGCGAGTTGGGAGGAGCATAGGGATAGTCGATGTGGGTGACTGTGTTGTGGGTAGAGAAATGAGTTGGGATTCCGTCATTCAGTACAATGAGATTAGTGTTTTGAAAGAATTTTGCTAGTATTCTGCCTCTTCTGTTGTCTTGGGTTAATCCCCAGCTATGGTGCCAACTATTGAAGTCACCTAGGATAATGAGGATGCTGTTTTGTATTTCAAAATTGTCATTTAAAGTTTTAAGTGAAAATTCTTTATTGGGAGGTATAAAAGTTTAAAAAAACTTCAAGTGCAACAGTTTCGAAATGACTTGCTTGGTTAAATTGGTTGTGTTGGATGGACTTGTGTATTAATATTGCTACTCAACCAAATCGATTAGAAGCAGAGTTAGAATATATCTGGTAATTTACTGGGATTGGGATGGGTATGTGTGGGTTACTATAGTAAGTTTCTTGAAGGCATACAATGTGTGGTGAGTGTTTTTTGATTAGGACTAATAGTTCATTATAGTTGTTGGTATACCCTTTTATATTCCATTGAATTATTTTAATCATAATGCTGGTGTTTAGTTTTAGTGTACTTATATATGTATAGGAGTTAAGTTTTAATCCAGGTTAAATCGGATGGCTTAAGTTTTTTAGGAGCTGGCTTAAATGAGGTTTTCAGAGTATTACTATTTATAGGGAATACCTTGATTCTCTTATCTTCAATGGAAGTTGTGTTGGATGCTTGTGGCGGTTGTTTCGATGAGTTAGCGGGTGGTGGAATTGTATCCATGTCATCGTAGGTAATCATATTCCTTTAGGTGTTGGCGAGTTCGCTTGTTTGTTTAGTTGTGATTATTTGGGCAGTGTTTTTAGCAAAGGAGGTGGTTCCTAAGCGGTGTCGTTCTTCATATATTTGGCGGGCAGACTTTGTGTCAATTTTTTCCAAAATACGGATGGCTTGAATTTCTTTTTGTTTAGTGAACGTAGGGCATTTACGATCATATATTGAGTGATAGTAATTTGGTGTTCCTGAGTTGCTTGCTTTTGCAAGCGTTGATGTGGTGGCCGAGTCTGCTACAGTTACAACAACGCATTGGAGGGGGAATGTATGGGCTTTTTCGTTTTCTAACCAATGCTTATTTCGTTGGGCATGTTCGGTGTAGAAAAAGTTAGATGGATATCTTTTTTCAAAATTTTTTGCGCTCGATGACATTCTGTGGGCGGAGTTCAGCTGTAATGTCTTCTTCGTCAATTCCTCTAAGGTTATTCGAGTATATTACTCCCTTGGAATTGTTTAATGATTTGTGTTCACCAACTTCTATCTCAATTTGGGTGTTAAGTGAGCATAGTCACCAAATTCCTAGCCTGTGTGATGGTTTTTGTGTGGATTAGGATCGTTCCATTTCTTAGGGTTTTACACTTATTAACTTCACCATTGCATAAGTTTTCAATCACTTTTTGATTAAGAAGGGTGAGACGTCTGCTAGGGTGTCGTTGCTGTGTTTGCGAGTCATTATTATTAAATATTTTGGACCAATGGAAACATTGTTTAGCAATTTGTTATTTTCAACGGTGAATAATTGCTTACAGTTGTTCATTATTGTCTTGTCGGGCGGGTGGCCTATGGTTGTTTTTGTTTTTGCTACTCGAAGTGTGTTTGGAGTTCTTGCTGCACTGCAGAAGAAAGTGCGTGGGAGGAGGCAACTGCTCGTAGTTAGCGGTGTATAGGGGTAATGAACTTTCACTTGGTTGGATTGTTTTTGTTTTATTATACCCTGTACCCATAGGGTACAAGATATATTAAAGTCGCTAAAATTTATGTAACAGGCAGAAGGAAAATTTTCCGAACCCATAAAGTATATATTCTTGATGAGCATCAACAGCCGAGTTGATATGACCATGTCCGTTTGTCAGTCCGCCCGTATGAACATCGAGATCTCAGAGACTATAAGAGCTAGGGCAACCAAACTTGGTGTCAACATCCGTCTAGTATCTACGCAGATCAAGTTTGTTTTAAATTTTTGCCACGCCCACTTCCGCCCCCGCAAATTAGAAAAAACTATAACTAGAGTTCTATTAAGGCTATCATATTTCTTTTTGGCAGACTCAATTATATAGCCTATATGTACCATCTGACCGAAATCGGAGATATACGTATATATGTCTTGTACTGAAATGCTATATATACCCGTAACAAGGGTTTAAAATATACGTGGGGCTTTCCACTTTTTAAAGAAGTACTTATTAATCAGAGTTTTGATGGTTTCTGGTTTAACCTTCCAATTTTTCTAACTATTATATATTTATATAAATTTATAAAAATAATTATTAAACGGATGGTTTAAGCTCCAGTGAACTCAATACATATATTTAAATATTTACATATTAATAACTACCTATTTGTTACTCTATATGGCGTTCTCATGGTTATGTAGCCTATTGATATATCTACTTGTATGCGATTTTATCTCGTCTATTACTGTGGGTATTTTGAGATCTTTATGGATATCTGCGTTGGTCATATATCGACAAGCGCTTGTTATTGATCTGAGAGTCTTAGACTGATATCTCTGCAGTATTTCTATGTTTGATATTCTGGCTGTACCCCATAGCTGCAGCGCGTAAGTCCATACTGGCTATAGAACAGCCTTGTATAACTGCATTTTGTTTTCAATGCTTAATTGAGATCGAGGTCCTAGTAACCAGTACATTTTCCTGGTCTTTTCTTTGAGCTGTTTTTGCTTTGCCTTGATATGCTGCTTCCAAGTAAGTCGTCGATCCAAGTGAACTCCCAAATATTTCACCGATTCGCTATGTGGGATGATAGAGACATTCAGCGATACTGGGGGACACTTTCCAGGTCTCAGCGAGAATGTGACCTGAACTGATTTCTGAGCATTCACCACTATTCTCCACATCAGCCAAGCTTCAATAAGACTAAGTTCCTCTTGAATTACGTTTGACGCTTCAAGTATGTTACTGCTCGTAGCGATGACTGCGGTATCGTCAGCTTATGTTGCTATTTTAACAACGTTTGTGGAAGGTAGATCGACGGTGAAAATAGTGTACAGAACTGGGCCTAAAACGCTCCCTTGAGGGACACCGGCATTAGCAGTGTTTATGCTAGACGATTCCCCACGTTCATGGACATAAAATGCTCTTTTATTCAAATATGATTTAAGAATTAGAAAGTATGGTGCAGGTAGCCACTTTTTAATTTTGTAGAGTAAACCTTTATGCCAGACTTTGTCAAATGCTTGCTTAATATCTAGGAATACTCCTCCTGTGCAGTACTTTTTGCATTCGAGTACGTTAGTAATTGCGTTCGTAATGCGGTGGCATTGCTCGATCGTGACGGGCCCCCTTCTAAACCCAAACTGATGTTCAGGTATGATGTTTAGTTCGTCCAGTACAGGTTATCATTCTTCTTAAAAGTATGCGTTCAAATACTTTAGAGAATGTCACCAGCAAGCTTATGGGACGGTATGACGATGTGCATTCTTCCGGCTTATTGGGCTTAGGGATCATAATGACTTCAGCACATTTCCACTGAGTTGGAAAGTATTCTAGTCTAAGCCTAGCATTATAGATGTACGTCAGCAATCGGATGCATTTCGGCGGAAGATTTTTTATTGTATTTCCGCATATTTTGTCATATCCGGGGGATTTTTTCTTATTTATCCTTTTTATTTCCTCTACGACTTCTGCAAATGTCGTTTGCCTTATCGGCAGTCTCATCTGGCATGGAGAATTTAGAAATCGGTGTACCTCATTTACTGTCTCAGGGTCATTTTCTGGGTTTGGCTTAAAAACTGGTGGTTAGCAAAAGCCTCAGCTTTCTCTACATTTCCTCTGCAGCGTTGTCCGATGTTGTCGACAATCGTGGTAGCTCTTCTGGTGGGCCTCTTTAAATATCTACTTGCTTTCCAAAGACTATATTGTAGGTCACTTGTATATGGGTCGAGACTTCTTAGAAAGTCTGCTGTCGAGTCGTTTTTAATTTCCCATAGTTTGATGTTTAAGTCCTTAGCAGCCTTGTTGAATTTTCTCTTGTCTACTGGGCGTCTTGTTGTTTGCCATATTTTCCGAAGTTTTCTTTTTTCAGCTATTTGAGATCTCCGACCTAGCGGTATAAATGTTCGCTTCTTTGGTTTTCGTTAGATGGAGTTGTGAACATACAACCAGCAGCATGAATTGAGTTAGTAAGTGTCTCAATAGTTAAGTCTACTTCGTTCCCAGTCTTTAGCGAAATGTCTAGATATGTTCTGTCTTCAAGCCAGTTTTTAAACGCACTTATGTTTGTTTTCAGTTGATGATTTTGTAGGGCTTTTAATTAAAGCAAACTGTAGAACCATATGTAACAATAATTGGTGAGTGATCGGAGCTCAGATCGAAATTCTCCTCTGTATGAAAATGATTTTGATGTAGTCCAGCGTAAACAATGAAATCTAGTATATCTCGTATTTTTCTAGAATCAGTTGGCCAGTACGTAGGCTTTCCGTTAGATAAGGTTTAGAAATTGTTGGAGGTTATGCATTTGTACACTTCAGCACCTTTTGGATTTACAAGTCTTGACCCCCACCATGGATGCTTGGCATTATAGTCACCTCCCGCAATAAATTGTCTACCAAGTCCTTGAAATAGAGTGTTAAAGTCATCAAGCCTGCAGGAATATCTTGGTGGTAGGTACACTGCAGCTATGGAGATTGTTGCATGAAGACATTGTATTTGAATCGCTGCAACTTGCATGTTATTTCTGTTGATGTTATCTAGTGTTTGGTATTTAAGTGTGTTTTTTATAATAACCCACCGTGTGCTCTTCCAGATGGATGATTAGCTTGGATAATGTCATACCCATTAATGGTTATATGATTTTTCTTGGTAAAGTGGGTTTCAGAAATCAGTAAACTGTCAATGTTGTTGGTTTTAATAAATAAAGTTATTTCATTACGATGGTTGGAAAGCCCATTGGCATTCCATATTGCTATTCGCAGATCTATTTGCATAATTTTATTACAAGCATCATTATCATGTTTAGTAGATTGGTGGTTACTTCCGCCTGTTTCACTAATAGTTGTTCAATCCTGTTTAATGCTGACTTTTCTTGTACTGCAGTATCACCTCGTAGCGCTTGCGCATAAGTTGGTTGAGTCGAGTGTATATTTTCTCGGTTTGTTGGCATAGCGTAGGTGAATGATGTTGTTCTCGGTCGATCTGGAGTAACATATGTTGCTGGTCTACTTTTGGGTACGCTGGACTTGTTTTTTGTAATTGCTTGGTAGACTCTGCAACCTTTATAGCTCGCAGCGTGATTCTCATTCGCATCAAACACTCACAGAGTACAGTCGCGCGCACGCTTTGTTAACGAAATCGTAAACAAACAAGCTCAAAAGCAAATTACTAAAAACTATCGGCATCTGTTCTAAAAATATAACTACTGATAAGCACCTGCAATTTCGCTGTTGCTAAGCAGCAAATAGCATGTCTTGCGGTGCTGAAAACAATACCTTGGACTGGCAATATGTGCCAATTATTCCACGCTCATCTAAGCGTAAGAAAGAATACTCGCCAAATTTGACTAGAAAATTTCCGGCCTTGGACCTTGGACCCTCAACATCTAGCCATGCTAACCACTTTGCCCTGTTGGCAGAACCAGAGGAGGAAACTAATTTTAACAAATCAGTAACAAACCCAACACTAAATGATGATATTGAAATCGATACGCCAGCATCTGAAAAACCACCCCCGATCTTTATCTCTAATGTCAGAGATATTAATGGGTTGCTTAAATACCTATAGAGTCCGCTGACTTTAAAGAAAGTTGAAAAGTACAGAGACTTAGTTAAAATATTTAACAGATAAAGTAGACTACCATACATTTCAGCTCAAGTAGGAAAGGGCATTTAGAGTTGTAGCCAAAAACCTTCATCACACTACACAATCTGAATCAATAAAGCACGAGCTAGAGCTGCAAGGTCATGTAGTCAGGGGTATTCACAACATTAAAAGCCGTATCACGAAGGGGCCATTGCCAATGTTTTTCATAGATCTAAAGCCAAACAAGAACAACGCTGAAATCTACAATATTAAACATATCAACAACGTCATAGTTACAATAGAACCACCAAAGAAAATTAGCGACATGGCTCAATGCCACCGATGCCAAGAATTCGGGGACACAAAATCTTATTGCAATAAAAGATTTAGGTGCGTTAAATGTTCTGAAAATCATCCAAGCATCAACTGTCCAAAGAAAGAAATCAACCAGCCACTTGTGCCAATGACATTGACCAAGTGCTCCTAAAATTATACCTTGTAATACATAAAAGGTTTGTACGAACTTCTCAAGAGTGTCTTTTAGAAAAATTTCCAAGAACTCCTCCGAGACCATAATGCCTTCAGAGCTGAAATTCTCAACATAGGCTTCTTTTTGCAGCAGATATTGTATATCTCGGAATCATCCCAATCGGACGATTATCTCTCATAGGAATGATCGGTGGTGTACATGGTTAACCTCAATAACTCTTGTTTTTTAACTGAATGCCACGAAATTTATATATATTTCTGAGTTTAATATACTCATTGAAAAATCCTAGAGCTTTTTCCAGAACGGTTACGAAATCGAAAGTAAGACAAAGGTGGACGCGGTGTTAATAGACTAGTTGGGTCACTTTATTTAATAAGAGTACTAGCAGCCAAACTCCATGTAACGACTTAAGCCTGAACTTTAAAATTCCATGAAACGACTTGAGCCTCAACTTAAAAACTAATACTTAGCTCTGACCACCGGGATCGTCGTAGCGACCCATGTTTGCGGATAACTTTAACTCCAATGTTTACGAACATTCATTTGCAACATAACTTCAGGTTGTTTCTCTTATATGTTATTTTTAAGTACTACTTATTATTCTACTTATACTATTCTGTATCTGCTGCTGATCCAACAGTTCTCAATCAAGTTTTATCAGACTCGGTTGACTATATCATAAGCTACCATAGCTACAATCGGTACAAAAAATTTTTTGTCTGAAAAAATAGTCTTTTCTCAAGCTAAGGACACAAAATTTTGATCTTGTAAATTTGGTATGTATAATTTTCAATAATGGTTCTGGTAAATTACAGTCGGCAAAAAAAGTTTAAGTAAAAGAAGGTTTTTCTATCAAATTTGATGAAATAGCCGGCAAAACAAATGTAATTAAAACTAGAAAGATGGACTAACTTCGGCCGTGCCGAAGTTCGTATACCCTTGCAGATTTTCTCTATATAATTCACCAGAAGCAGTATTGTAAATTAAACATACCAAATTTACAAATTCAAAATTTTGAGCTTGAGGAAAAAAATTTTTCATACAAAATTTTTTTTTGTACCGATTGTTCCTATAGCAGCTATATGATATAGCCAACCGATTCTGATAAAACTTGATTGAAGTATTAAGAAGTTTATTAAACTCACAAATATCAAATTTCGTGGCATTCGGTTGAAAAATAACAGAGATATTGAGGATAAACCTTATTCATGACCGATCGGTCCTATGGGAGCTATATGATATAGTCGTCCGATTTAGATCAAACTTAGTTGAAGTATCAAGATGCATATTAAACTCATAAATATTAAATTTCGTGGCATTCGGTTAAAAAACAACAGAGTTATTGAGGATAAAGCTTATTCCTGACCGATCGTTCCTATGGGAGCTATATGATATAGTCGTCCGATCGGGATGATTCCGAGATATACAATGCCTGCAGCAAAAAGGAGCCTATGCTGAAAATTTCAGCTCTGTAGCTCTTATGGTCTCGGAGGAGAAGCTGTTGATCCAGACAGACGGACAGACGGACATGGTCATATCGACTCGGCTATTCATGCTGATCAAGAATATATATACTTTATATAGTCGGAGATGCTTCCTTCTGTGCGTTGCAAACTTCTGACCAAAATTAATATACCCTCTGCAAGGGTATAAAAATGTACTAAGATATGTTTTATTAGGCATTTCAAATTCATTTAAACAAAAAACATAAAAATTATACCTAAATATATAGAAAAAAACAAGAAAATCTAACCAAAAATGTTTAAGGTATTTCAAAAAAACTTATCCTAGTGAAGCTTAGTATTTAGTCGGTCCTCCTTTTGCAGCAATTACTGCTAACAGTCGACGACGCATACTCCGTACTAACGGTTTGGTGTCCTTTTCGACAATTTTCTCCCATTCGGATCGCAAAACAGACGTATGTAAGGGTATCTTTTGACGATATTTGGTGCTTCCGGATCCTTTTATCCAACAAATTCCAAATATGCTCAATCGGATTGAGGTCTGGAGATTGTGGAGGAGTGTGCAATTGTTTGGTGTTGCAAAGCAACAACTCCTTCACTAGATAAGACGTGTGTTTCGGGTCATTATCCTGTTGAAAATAAAAGGTACCCTCACTAAGTTGGAGCTGAGTCGCGCTCTCCTTGAGGTTGGCCTTCAAAATTCCCAGATAATGATGTTTATCCATGTTTTCTATTAGTACTAGGTTGCCAACACCACTCGAGGCCATACACCCCCAAACCATCACGTTTCCGCCTCCATGCTTCACAGTTGGGTTTATGTTTTTCAGTTGTAAAGCTGTATTTAGTTTTCGCCATACTTTTTGTGATCCATCTGATCCAAAAATATTAAATTTGGACTCATCACTCCAAACAATGGAATTCCAAAAAGAATCCGGTTGGTTTACATATTTTTCTGCGAATTCCAGTCGCTTTTTCTTATACACCTCTGAAATTAACGGTTTCCCTCGAGGCGTTCGTGCGTTGTACCCTTCTCTGTGCAGCACATTTCGCACCGTTTGCGGATGAACATTAACTCTAGAGATGCGAGAGAGTTCCTTTTGTATTTTTGGAGCAGATTTTTTTGGATCCTTTTTTAATGTGGCCAGGATTGGACGCTTATCTCTGACACTCAATTGATCTTGGCTGAACCTCAAGGCTAGCTGTTTCTACATAAGATTTTATTAGCCAATCGTCCTGCCTATTTCGGACACGCCTTTCCGCTCTAAACAGAGTTTTACGATGCGTCTCTTGTGGAATTTGTTTGCCTCGACCCATAATGACCCAACTACTCTCGCAAAAATGACACAAATGAAATTCCATTTCATAATAACTAAAGTATTTACTATGAAATAAAGAATGAAGATTTCCGTTGCAAGTTACCAGGAATACCTAACGTGCAACAAGAATGCCGATGCATACTTCAACTTTTTTGGCATGCTTTTCGCCCTTTCTTTTCGTTTTCTCTGCATAAAAAGGAAATAGAAGAAGCAACAAAGTTCGTTTTCACTCACTTCGTAAATAAATACTTGCCCTATATAAATAAAAATTATATTTTAAAAATTCTCATATTATTTAAATCGTATTTTAAGAAATAATATTGATGTGAACACTTTACCTAAACGTTTTGCCGACTGTATAAATTAATGTTTTTGTGGCTTTATTTTTTATTTTATTTTATTTTTTTCAAGGTTTATAATATTGAGAGCCGTTTGGCTTCTCTGCTGGTTTCTTTTTAACTAAACTTAAATATTAACAGAAATATTAAAGTTAGCCATCGAAGCCCGCCTCAAACTGCTGACGATGCGGTTCCCACCAACGACGTGCTGATCGAGCAGCTCGAGCAGTGGCATCCGGTCGTCACTTCTCTGCAGGTTGCCCAGTCGAATAGATGGCTGTGTTAACTCCTCCCTCGTCAAGATTAAGGGCGTCCTCGGCCTTTCTCAGTTTAGCCATGACGACTTGGAACTCTTCTTGGCGGCGTTTGTTTTTCTTTGCTCGAATGATTCTCTTTACTGCCAAGGCGGTTGCCAATATGCAAAGGGCAGTAATTCCGACTATGAAAGGTTGAACAAAATGTTTTGAGTCCATTTCTTCCAGGTATCTCAAGTTGTCGAGGGTCAACCTGCGTAAGTATGACAAACTGAGGATTTCTTAATGGCCCGTTATGTTAACGAGGGAGACGGTTGCCGATCCCGGACCATTTTTTGGGATGCCCTTGTTGTTCTTGTAGGTTGTGCCGTTGATCTGTACCTCCTTCTCAAACGTGATCAGGAATGTGCCGGTCACCATTGTGGTCTCTTTGTTCATTTCCTTGACTATGGCAGCTTGATCATTGATTATTATGACGCCATCGTCTCTACCACTGTGACTGGCTCCAAATAGCTGGGCTGTGTGACGCAATGTGCTGTCAGTCCAGAATGGAGTTGCTGAGCGCAAGTTTGCTGCGCCAAGGCCTGACAAAATGATGTTGAGCTGGCCATACTGCAATTCGTTTGGGGCGGTGATGTTGCCCTCACAATCGGCCAGTATTGTGATTCTCGAGGCGGCGCAGTATCGTCGAATTTCTTTGTACTGGGTAGATGTTTATCTTCTTACAAATTAAATTAGCCCTAGGGTGTTTAATCATAAAAAGGAAAAAGTTGTCATTTTGTAAGACTTTAACGCTAGATATTTCAAGGATAGTTGTTATTCTAATATTTGTAGAGAGTTCTTTTATCTTAGTTACATTGCTTTGATCTAAATTGATTGGATTTACTGTATTTAATTTCGCAAGAGAGATGGCAAGGATCAGGTTCTGTAGTTCCGAGATAACAATTCTATTTTCGGTAAGTAATATTTCGAATAAATGTCCAGTGTCGATCTGTTTATCTTTTGAGGCTTTAAGTAATGTGTTAACAGTATCGGTGAGTTTATTAATCTGTTCCTGAGTGGCAGTATTAATAGCTATCTGTTTACGTTCGGCACCGACGAGCTCTCATTCCTGGAATTTTAGCTGTTCCCAATCCTCAAAGTCTGGAGTGCCGGCAACTACCTTAAGGGCTGTTCCTAAGAAATTTAGACTCCTAACATGGCGGTGGTGTGTCGACAAGGCAGTTCTGAATCTATCTTTAGCAGCTTTCTCATATGAGATTGTGGGAAGTGATCTAAAAGTTTTTCTGTCTCCTGTTTGATATTGGCACAGGTGGAAAGGTTGGTTGTATGCTGTAGATTGCCATATTCTTCCCATAGAACGACGTTTCCGTCTACTGTGGGGATATAGTTTGAGTTGGTAAACTCTGTTAGTTTGGATGCTGCCGTGGCGATGAGTGCTAGTATTATAATCCTATAAATAAAAGAGAACTATGTTAAGTGGTTTATTATCTAATATTGTCCTTATGGACCACCCTCCCTTTTATGAGCACCGTTGTGCCCATATCTGCTTGAATTGTTTCCTCTTCGTAGAGGGGGTTATTTTGTTTCCTAATCTTTTATTGCGTTTTACCAATACTTTCTCTCCTACTTGATAAGTTTTTATCTGCCTGTTTTTGTTATGGTATTGTAGCAAGTCAACCTGTGCTTTTTGAATTCTATTACCGATCTCAACAAGTGATTCGGCTGATCTGTCATAGATTATTTCTATAGGAGGTTTTTTTGTAACGGAATGAATCGTTTTGTTATACTGTATTGTGGATAGTAATAGAAGCTCCGTTGTGTCATTGATTTTTCGATCTAGTTTCAGGCACCTAGCGATCTCGACAAGGGTTCTATGGAAGCGCTCGACTTGACCATTGGAGGTACTATGAAGCGGGGGAGCACCTGAATTTAGTGATTTTTCATTGTCACAGTACAATATTCGGGCTGTGGAAAGAAATTTTCATTTTTGGAAAAAAATAGTCCTTTAGTATTGGTTTAATGTTTTCCTGGGCTGCCCTATAGGCTCTGCTGTGTTCTAACGCGATAATTTCTGGCTGCTCGTCTCCATCGGCAATATCTTGATTTTTACAATACCAAAAAGTCGTCGATGGAAATTCCTGAATTAATTGATGTTGTATTTTTCCTAGTATGTGTAGATCGCACTACTGTACTCTTGTACTCTTAACTACGTTGGGGTTTACTTTTTCTTTTATCATGTCAAATAGGGTTGTGAAGTCTGCAGTTTTTTCCTTAAAGAGGATGAAGGAACGGCTCAATTGAGTATTCGATTGTTGGATAATAATTTGGTTGCGATAACAATTAATGGGCTTTTCAGAGGTTTGAACAGTGTAGCTTAAAGATTCTTCACTATGGATCGTCGAGTAAGTATTGCTTCCGCCGCACAGTGGGGCCTCTGCCCGAATAGGTGACCAAAAATCATTTTTTTCACTATCGCGTGGGGAAAAGTGAATAATGAAATCGACAGATAATACTTCAGAACTTATGGATCCAAAATATTTTTGAAATCTTTTTTTGAAATATTTTTGCTACATCGTCTCAAAGTGGAGACATTTTTCATGTTTGAAAAAAATGTACAATTTTTAGGAAAACTTGCAACTTTGAAACGGGATATTGGCCGAATGAAGCAACTTATCTTAAATATTTTTGCTTTATTTGAAAAGTAGATCAATTTTTATTTATGTGTAGTAAAAAATTTAATCAAATTTGAAATATTGAGTAAATTGGAGATGTTTGAAAAAAACTTTAAATTATCGCATTTTTTAAACTTTGGTGGAGTTGAATCAACAGAGATAGAGGGAATATTCACCTTTCAGACCTATATAGCGCAAGTGTTTTTAAGCGAATTATAGGGGTAAAATATGCCCAGAAATATTTTTCAACTTTGACCTTGAATATCAAGGTAACCCGCGTACGCGCACCTTCGGCAACCACTCAATTTGAAGCTTAAGGAATTAGCTATCAAATGCTTTTTAAATTTTGATTCACTACTTTAGAAGATATGATTTTTGACAAACGAAATGAGCGATGGCCCCACTGCGCGTCGATTTAAAACGACATTTAAAATTTCCGTCAAAATTTCTAATTATCTCCGCCGCGAACTTTTGTCCCATTCAAGCGACATAGATTCGCGCGGAGATACTTTTTTTAATGACATCTTCGCGGCGGAGACAATTCGCAATTTTGACGGATGTATGTCGTCGGAGCTAAGTCGTTACCCCAACTTTATAAACAAATAAAACATGTTTGGCGCCAAGGCCAAAAATTAGGCCTCTACTATGAAGAGTCCTGCTCCGAACAGGGTTTATTATATTACGAATGGTAATATTTTCTAAAATTTGGTTACGATGTTCTTCGATCCTTGATATCTACATTTACATGCCCATGTTTCTATCTTATTTCGTTTTTAAAATAAAGTACCCCTTGCATCTTTTATTACGATAAAGGTATGTTTAATCTTTTTAATCTGATTATCGTTAAAATTTAAAGGAATCGCCATACCCTAAAGAACTGGGACTTTACCGACACACCAGTCCTTCAAGTAGTCCTTAGGTATAGAGAATATGTCTTTAATCGGAAAAAATCGATATATGGAAATTTAGAACTGGGAAACTATTGCAATTGTGTCCAATACATCGATGGGAATCGGCTGTCAATTATCAGATTTCTTAGGGGTGGTATTGTGCTTACCTGGTTCTTGTAAATAGACAAGTTCTAATTGTGAGTCGATAAAGAAAATAATTTGACCTGTCTCTTGAAAATTTGCAAGATATCTTAATGTCACTAAGAGAATATTGTAATTTTTCAGATGCCCCTTACTGCCACACTATCTCAAGTCTGATAAAGTCAGGCTTACGAAAATATCGAATCTTTGAGTCACAAGAAATCGACTTGCAAGTAGGCCCATCAGGTATAAATATTCGACCACAAGGAATCTATTGTTGATCCGGAGAAGGAGCACAGTGCCATTTTTAATAGAAATTATGGATCAAAAATAACTAAAACTGGATCTAGGTTAACCAATACGGTCTATTTCTAATTCTGGATTCCAAATAATATCACCCTTACCCGATGTAGAATACAATGAGAGAGAATATAATTGAGAGAAGCCAGACACAAATTTACGAAAGTGAGAAGCCAGTGCAATAAATTGGCTAACACCAGAACTTCTTTGTATCATAGGTATTGAACACTTGTTTTCAGGAAACTATATTTGTCGACATTAATCGTAAATTAAACTTCTAGGACCTGTTCTTAAGTTACGTAAGATAGCGCGAGGTCGCGCAAAGCCATCATAACGTAAAATAATTTGCCTTGCAGGGTCTATCAATTTTTACTTTACTTTTTCACTAATTGAATAGGACTACTGAAAGCAACTGACACGAGCAATGTTATAACTAATCAGTTCGCTTATCTTTGCTCGGACTATTTCACTCTTGACCGGACTACGTCTATAAGTACGTCATTGTACCGTTTTGTTAGCGTCTACTAAGTAGATTTTAATTACACCTATGGTACTCTAGTACGAGGAATCCCTTTAACAAACGCACGCAGCTGTATATTTTACAAGTAATTTAATTAATTCATATTTCTAACTACCGGGTAGTTATGTAGTAATGTAGGCTAAGTTGGTCGATTACTCAGTTACCGGTTTTGATTTAAAGCTTATCGGCTGAGATGGTAAAAATAAATTCCTGGTTGAGAATTACTCTTCTAATTACAGTGTCATATCCTGCTGGATGTGCAATTTTTCTAAAATGTTCCAATTAATAGTAATGTTAGAGAAAATCTATATATGTATCTATATGTACTATAAGCATTCCAGTCATCCCTACCTTTTATCATCACTACATTATTAATACGTTTGCCAGATAACTTATTACTTAACTTATAAACTATAAATTTCAACTATGCAATTTCATAATTGGGCTTTATCCCACTTCTGATGTCAGGTTCAAAATTTAATTCTTCGGCCTCCATTTATTTAACTTTTTCGAATTCCCCATTGCTTGGAAAATCTGAATTAAACTTAATTGCAACAATATGAATACTCGTTGAGCGCAACAACAATTCTTAGGCATTTCCCCTACTCTTTCAGACTTACATCCCATTTGCTTCCAGCATCATACTCGGCTGACTGTAGTAAAATGTGGCATCTGAACCCCAATTGGCTCCAGAAATAGGTGACAATAACTACAGGGTCAATAATTTTAAGGGAAAGACATAAAAACGGGGTTAAAAAAATATTTTTGCATTTTTAAAAAAAATGAAGTAAGCAAGTCGTCCATGTCGACTTGGAGTATGCCCTGTATCAAAAAAGGATATTTCATTTAAACAGACTCCTCCGCTATCCTCATTAATTGAATAAAATTTTTCATAAAATTCTCTTAACAAACCGCAACACAAAATGCATGCTTTCTCGCTCATTCACATCAGTGAACGAAACTAATGCGTCATTCGGTACAAAGCAACATGCGCATGCTATCTCGCTCACATATTTCAGTTGCTGCTGCCCATAGAATTTCAGTACAAAACATATATGTGTATATCTCCGATATTTATTGACCGATTTTGGTCAGATGGTACATATAGGCTATATAATTGAGTCTGCCAAAAAGAAATATGATAGCCTTAATAGAACTCTAGTTATAGTTTTTTCTAATTTGCGGGGGCGGAAGTGGGCGTGGCAAAAATTTGAAACAAACTTGATCTGCGTATACACTAGACGGATGTTGACACCAAGTTTGGTTACTCTAGCTCTTATAGTCTCTGAGATCTCGATGTTCATACGGACGGACAGACGGACATGGTCATATCGACTCGGCTGATGATGCTGATCAAGAATATATATAATTTATGGGGTCGGAAAATTTTCCTTCTGGCTGTTACATACATTTTAGCGACTTTAATATACCTTGTACCCTATGGGTACAGGGTATAAAAATGCCCATTATACACTTTATTAATTTTGGTCATTAAATTGGTCAACCAACGCGAAATACTGAAGAAAAGTCCAGGTATAGCGGAATCTCAATGGATCAAAGTCATCATTGATGTCACAATACACAGTATAGTCCAGCTTCCCAATGAACAGCCAAAATTTGCAAATCATCCAGGACCTTTGGGAAAAACTAGATAACTCTTTAAGACACACGCGAATTAGCTCTGCTTCGCTATCACCCTAATGACTTATGGTTTTTTTTTTTTAAAAATGAAGATACTTGCTTATGTGCAAACCACATATAAATAGACATATCGCATTAATCTGTGCCACAAGGTCAGTAATTCGAGAGTGAAAGTGAAAGCTCTTCATCCTAATCTTATTACCAAGACACCCCATTACAGTTGTCCTGTAATACGACCTGAACTGAGCTTTTGGATAATCTTCATAGCTTTAAAATGTTGAATTCGTTTATGCAACCATCATTCTTTTATGTCAAATTCGGTGTTCTCAGCATCTGCTAAAAAAGTAATCCCCAAGTAGATGGAAATTCAAAGCAGTTTTCGAAAAAAAAACTGTTCCAAACAATATTGACTATGTGATGCATCAAAAATAACTCTCTTCAACTCCTCTTAAGGGCTTGTTTGACAAGCTTTTAAATAATTGACATCGAACCATATTGTTAATATTTACTTAGAAGCTTTTGAAGCTTACAATTGCATGAAAGACAGCTGTTATAACCATTGGATTGCCGAATTTTCTGAAAGTCACAGAAAATAATTATTTGACGAAGTGTAAAATTCAAAAATGAGAAACAAAATATAATTAATTACCGTAATTAACAAAGCAAAACCGCAAAAAACTATCGTCGCTATCTGATAATGATATAAAGGAAGTCTTATATTTTTGAGAATGATATTAAATTTATTCTTTGAGGACAATATGCTCAATCTGATTTCATATTTCATGTTAACAACAGATAATATACGAAATATATTTGTGGCTCAGAAGCAAATGTTTGCATTTCTTTAACGGTATGGAAGGACAATAAGCCTGTCCGCTCTGCATCAAGCTTTGTTGGCATTAAGTCAAATTCAATTTCAAAATGAATTGCCTTCGAAAACCACTTTCTAAGCGCAAAACCGCTTAGAGTAAATATTTGTCAATATTAATTGTCCTAATTTAATAAATGAATAACACATGCATATGGGTGGCGAAGACCACACAAATGGAAAACTTTAAAGTACACAAATCGTGTATTATACAATTGTATTTATAAAATTGTTGCGTTGATAAATGCTTGCATATTGTTTCACGGAATTAACAAGCGGGATGCCAAAGATCTCCAATATCAACTGCAAAATTTCCGAGTACAAGTTGTAAAAGTCCATTGAACATCAAAAACGAGCTCACAGCTTGTGAACGTCCTCTCCCAAATTCTCGGAACAAAAGTTACGAAAAATCCTGAATTTTTGCCACGAAGTAAAAATCCAGGATGTCCTTCCGAATCGCAGGTTATATGCCGAAAACGTATAATGAATCTTTGCTTCTGGATGCAAAATTTTTTCTCCAATATTTAACAAAAATTAACTAAATTTATCTTTATATTCATGGGTATTTATACTTTTTCTCAGTTTCCAAGTTGTTCTCAAACATTTGTGAACTAATTTTCAATTTTATCATAAATATTAAACAAAAGCTAAAAATCTTTTTCGGCATGGTTGCCCATTTTTATGCCCTGTACCCATAGGCTACAAGGGTATATTAAAGTCGCTAAAATGTATGTAACAGGCAGAAGGAAAATTTTCCGACCCTATAAAGTATATACATTCTTGATCAGCATCAACAGCCGAGTCGATATGACCATGTCCGTCTGTCCGTCCGTATGAACATCGAGATCTCAGAGACTATAAGAGCTAGAGTAACCAAACTTGGTGTCAACATCCGTCTAGTGTATACGCAGATCAAGTTTGTTTCAAATTTGCCACGCCCACTTCCGCCCCCGCAAATTAGAAAAAACTATAACTAGAGTTCTATTAAGGCTATCATATTTCTTTTTGGCAGACTCAATTATATAGCCTATATGTACCATCTGACCAAAATCGGTCAATAAATATCGGAGATATACACATATATGTTTTGTACTGAAATTCTATGGGCAGCAGCAACTGAAATGTGTGAGCGAGATAGCATGCGCATGTTGCTTTGTATCGAATGACGCATTAGCTTCGTTCACTGATGTGAATGAGCGAGAAAGCATGCATTTTGTGTTTTGGCTTGTTAAGAGAATTTTATGAAAAATTTTATTCAATTAATGAGGATTGCGAAGGAGTCTGTTTAAATGAAATATCCTTTTTTGGTACAGGGTATACTCCAAGTCGGCAGGGACGACTTGCTTACTTCATTATGACTATTATTATTCGCGACAGAAGCGGTTTCTATTGCCAATTTAGAGAACTTATCTATGCAAGTCATGGAAAAAATTTTAAGCGGATAATATTAATAATATTAATGTGCAATATTTCGCTAGCATTGAGTTGATTGGTATTGTGCCGATTTCCTGATTTTTATTTTTTTACAACTTCTTAAGCCAGAATACTCATTTTAGGAAAATAATAGTTGCGAAGGACTTGTTTAACTCTTTCCGAAGCGGCTTTGTATGCTCGGGTATGATCTTCTGTATTTATTGTCACTAAATCGTGTTGAAAGCTGTACTGCAAAAAATATTTTCTTAATATTAGTCTTTTAAAACGTCTTGATAAGATAAAAAATTGGGGTGTCCTTATGGACCGAAAGTTATCTTTTATTTCTCATATTTCCACTGCTGTCGGCTATGGGAGTTCTTGGGTTTGTAAAAAATGTTCAAAGGAATTTAAAGACCCATATACTACCAAAATTCTCTTTACCTCATTGGTGCGTCTTATCTTTCAGTGTGGATCTTGCATATGGTCACCACAATATGAATCACACTAAGCCAGAATTGAATCTGTCCAAAGCAGTTCCTGTTCTATGCTCTTCGTGGTCTGAGCTGGGATCGCAATATCAATTGGCCATCGTACTCTAGTAGAATTCTTTTACTTAACCTAATTTCTCTTTCTAATCGTAGAATAATGCTTGGTTTGATCTTCATGCTTAAGCTCCTTAATTGTGATATAGACTCGTCTGAGTTATTGAACCGCGTAACTTTATCAGTTCCTTGTAGACCTACTAGAAATTTCATAGCTTTATCTCTTCCAATTAACTACTAACCTTTTCGAGACCTTAGTTCTGATTCCAATCGCCTTTACAGTGTAATCAGTTCTGAGCTCTCTCTTCCTTTACTAAAAAATTCTATCTTATCTTACTTAGTCCGCAACTAGATGTAGAATTCGTATATTTGTCTGTGTTTTGTTGTTTTGTACCCGCGTCTCGAGCCGTACGTTATGCGGTGGATTGAGCGGGAGGTATGGCTATTTATTACCCCCGTTGGGATTCGCGAGAAAAAAAAGAATTTAGTGTAATAGGTAAATTGTCTGTTGCATGTGCCTCAAAAGTAAATAAAGCCAATGTTTATGTAATCTCAGATTTAAAGATTTTTGCATCTTTTAAAAATCTTATAAACAGCTGTGTTCACAAAAACAACAGTACTCTTAGCTGTTACTAAAAAGTTGAAAAATTATATTCAAAACTCCACAATTGCACATTTTTTTTTAAATTTAGAGTTCGTATGCATATTAAATTCAAAAATACTGTTTTTAGTTGAAAATTACTTTTCACATTTTCAGAAATGAAATAAAAAGTGGAAAAAGTACAAATTATCTTGTTCACAAAATTAACAGTGAAATTGAAAAATGAAAAATTTTCCGTTCGAAATCATTTTAAGCTTAAAATCAAAGGTCAATTTGGGTTTTTGAGACTTAATACTTGCTCGTAAACACGTTAGCAATAACGGCTTGGCTTTTGGGTGGTATCGAATCCACTAAGTCCTGGTAACGCTTAACAAAAATCTGCGCCCATGCTTCTCGGATTACTTGTCAAAGTTGAACTCTATTCGGCGGCTTTTTCTTTGCGACACTTTGTTTAATGTCCCCCCATAAACTTTCAATGTGGTTTAAATCTGGCGACTGAGGTGGCAATGGCATCACGTCGATCACGTGGTATTCTATATTTTCTAGGCGGCAAATATACCGCCTAGACCCTGCTCCACCAAAGAAGTCAATTTTTTTGTTCTTCAGTCCAGAGAATATTGCACCACATCCGACCTGATCACTTCAATTTGTTTTAGTCGCTTTCCGGCAAGATTAGATATACTTTTAATTTTTAAGGTGGTGGAAACGGCTTGTTGCATGTTTTATGCCCGTTGTTTCGGATTTTATTTCATAAATTTGGACATTGCAAACCATCTTTGAAAAATATAAAAATACTAAAAAATAAAAATTCACTTGAATCAAAAACTGCTATTTTTGTGCACAGGACAATTTGGAGGTATTTTCCATATTTTGATTATTTCATAAAATATTAAAAATTTACTTAAAATATTTTTAATTTAGTTGAATATATATATATACATATATATATATATATATAAAATTTGGTGCATTACTGGTTGTTAACGTGATTTATCAACTTTACAAGTGCTCATAGAAACTACTATTTTTGCGAACTCAGTAGTATGTATGATATATTTCATTTTAATGGCAGAGGTACGTCGCACAGTGGTGCCTCTGCCCGAATAGCTGACCAAAAACATTTTTTTCACTATCGCGTTGGGGAAAAAAGAATAATGAAAACGACAGATAATATTTCAGAACTTATGGATCCAAAATATTTTGGAAATCGGATAAGAATTGTGGGTGCTACATCGTCTCAAAGTGGAGACATTTTTCATGTTTGAAAATAATGTAAAATTTTTAGGAAAACTTGCAACTTTGAAACGGGATATTGGCCGAATGAAGCAACTTATCTTAAATATTTTTATTTTATTTGAAAAGTAGATCAATTTTTATTTATGTGTAGTAAAAAATTTAATCAAATTTGAAATATTGCGTAAATTGGAGATGTTTCAAAAAAACATTGTGACGACACTTTTTTTCTACCTAATACAAAGTATTGTCCCAACGGATGGGACCGTTATAAAATTTTTTTTGGTTATATTTTAGTTATGAATTTCCTTATATTTTTTGTTATCTATATTTTTAATAGTTTTAAGTTTAGTTATTAGTCATTTTTCATATAGGTTTAATTTATAGTTCATTAATTATATTCTAAGTCCCAAAGTCGGAACTAGTTTTTTTTTCAGTTCTCTACTGCGCACCACTGCCAAAGCTCACCCATACACAAGCACCTGCAAGCAACGGTCCGAATTCACAGATAGACAATAGACGCTACGCATGCCGACTGACTGTCGCCAAAATTACGCAGGCGCCTATGCAGCTAACTTTTGGAGTTAACTGTACGCGTCGTAGACACCGACGCTGCGTAATTAGGCGACAGCAGTAACTGGCGATGGAAAAGTACCGACGGAAGCAGAGGACAAAAAGGCATACGCAAAATAACGGCACGCATCAGAATTTGGCGACTGCAGCAGAAGCTGCCATCGATCTGATTGGTCGCTGCCGACGTCGAAATAGCAAAACGAGGCCAAGGGCAATGCAAGTTTGGAACTTGAGAATTAATTATCTAAAACCTGCGAAAGTGAACAGTCAGAGTAATAGTGAATAATAAATAAAAGTGATAAAGTGGCCAGTGGACAAAGAAGGAAGAATTAAATACCAGAAGGATCAAGGATCAAATATACAAAAATCACAGAGAAAGTGTGTGAGCTAAGGCATGGAGCGCAGGTGAGTGGAAACTAAGGGAACGGGGTGGGGAAAACTTAGCTCGGTTCGCGCAGTGGTTTTCCGGTGTGGTAGGTAGGAGTGAAATTAATAAATCAAAAGAAATATCAACGCCAGATTAATAAAGTTAAAAATCAAATAATTCTAAATCTAAAGTGTCTCCGTTCTTTCATTTTTATTGTCATATGTGACCTCCCGTGTTCGACAGCCAAATTAATCCCGCTCTACCTAAACTCACACCAAGGTCCTTATTTCTGAACCATGCATGGTGGACAGGGTAGATGTTCCACCATCCTTAAGGATGCGCTAAGTGGTCCACTACCCTTTTTGAACATTTGTGTTTTTTTATGTAAATAATTTAATTGGTCTATAGTGTAGACAGTTAAGCGAATCAATCTCCGGGTTATACACTAATTGATTCCTTAGCTGATTCTACACTGATCATGTATAGCGATATCTTCAGTCAAATCAGTCTCCGGGTTATACCCTAATTGATTTGAAGGAAATTCTCTATGCATTAAACGTAGTAATTGTCGTCTCGTGCTGTAAGTTTAAGTGATCTATAGGATGGATTGTTAGGTGAATCAATCTCCGGGTAATACCCTAATTGATTCCTTAGCTAATTCCATCCTGATCATGTATAGCGACATCTTCTTTCCAATCAGTCTCCGGGTTATACCCTAATTGATTTGAAGGAGATTCACTATGCATTAAACGTAGTAATTGTCGTCTCGTGCTGTAAGTTTAAGTGATCTATAGGATGGATTGTTAGGTGAATCAATCTCCGGGTAATACCCTAATTGATTCCTTAGCTAATTCCATCCTGATGATGTATAGCTACATCTTCTTTCAAATCAGTCTACCCTATATACCTACTATACCCTATATATCTACTATACCCTAATTGATTTGAAGGAGATTCACTATGCATTAAACGTAGTAATTGTTGTCTCGTGTTATAAGTTTAAGTGATCTATAGGATGGATGGTTAAGAGAATCAATCTCCGGGTGATACCCTAATTGATTCCTTAACCTATCCATACTGCTCACGTATAGAGGTATCCTCAATTTTAATCAATCTCCGGGTGATACCCTAATTGATTTAAAAAGGATTCTCTATTCCTTAAAGCTTAATCGTTGTGGTTATGTATGCATCCGTCTATTCCCCTCTTATTCCTCTACCTTTCCATAAATGGTGTGATTTTAGCGTTATGGCGATTGAGTCACCCTTTCCATCATGTGGGGTTGACTCCCTCTCTGCAATTTTCAGGTCTCGGTATTTTTTATTACAAATTTTCGGTAAACTAAAGGTCCTGGGGAGACTGAGATATGTACCCCGGCCGGAAAACTTCCTTACAGATGGCGCCCGAGCAGGGACCCGAGATTTGCGAAAATATATTTATATCTTATGTCATATATCTGCCTATATAATTATAAATATTTTTGAGGCTAACACCTGAGTGGATTAAAGACCCACGGTAACTCATACGCTAATTTATACCTTATAAATAAATTATAATATGTTATTAAATTATTAAATTATATTATTTTTGAATGGTAGTTAATTGTTTTCTGAATTGCCGGCAGTATTTGTGATTTGTTTTATATGTATATACCAGGGATTAAGTGACCTGACCACTTCCAAATCCCGTATATTTTGTCTTCGCCCCAACCATACAATAGTGTTCGTCTACCATGCCTCAGAAACTTAGATTTTTAAACAGTCAGCGACAGAACTAGCATCAGAACCATCGACAGAGTTAATCATTTTCTTAGCAAAGTCTCGGTAGAGTATCCAGTAGGGTCAGCGACAGAAACTTAGATTTTTAAACAGTCAGCGACAGAACTAGCATCAGAACCATCGACAGAGTTAATCATTTTTTTTTATCAAAGTCTCGGTAGAGTATTCAGTAGAGTCAGCGACAGTGACTTAGATTTTAAACAGTCAACGACAGAAACTCCTAGATTCACAGTAATTTTCCACGGAAGTATCGGTGCGCATATTCACTACACTAAGTAGAAATTCGTACCATGCCCAGTTACGCTTATGTACCGTTACCTCAAGTCAAAAGGACGGAGTAAGAACAAAGAAAAGTTAAAAGAGACGGAAGAGCATAACAAAAAAAAAAAAAAAAAATGTTCACGTGTTCAATAGGAATCGTAGCAACAGTAATACCAGGTCCGTTAGGGAGTAGTAGCTATCGTTTTCACTCACACTGGATCACTTCAGAGTGCGAGCAGAGCGGTATCCCACTGCCGTACCTTATTGGTCCACTAGCCTAGCGGCCTGCCTTAGCTTTCTGCTTGTAGGGCAGTGAGAACACGCCCGCAGCCGAAAGCTGAGTTACATAGTTAAGAAACGGCGGTACAAAAACGAGAGGGCAGAGAATTGTCACAGACTCCGAACCCAATGAATACGGCTGCTAATCACACAACCGGGGAAGTTCACTTTCAGCAGCCATCGAGTCAACATCGAAAAGGAAGCTCACTTTCAGCAGCCATCGAGTCAACATCGAAAAGAAAGTTCACTTTCAGCAGCCATCGAAAAGGGAGCGCAGCAACCATCAAGTCCTAGCAAAGGAAACTAACAAGGATATAAAGTTAATATCAACAAAGATTCCCACCGGAAAGGAACAAGGATACTAGATCAGCCATAAATCAGGTGCAATTCAACAAGGACCAGGGATACCACTATTCCAAAGGATCCATGCAACTAGGGTCAAGGATACACCATCAGTAAAGACATCAACAAGGATTTATTCAAAGGATACCCTGTATACCCGGTCACCATAGAAGATGTCAACAAGGATATTGGACAAGAATATCAACCAGGATTTATTCAAAGGATACCCTGTATACCCGGTCACCATAGAAGATATCAACAAGGATATTGGACAAGAATATCAACAAGGATTTATTCAAAGGATACCCTGTATACCCGGTCACCATAGAAGATATCAACAAGGTTATTGGACAAGAATATCAACAAGGATTTATTCAAAGGACACCCCGTATACCCGGTCACCAGAGAAGATATCAACAAGGATATTACACAAAATATCAACACCGATTTACTAGCGCCAAGGACATTACAGCAGTGAATATATCAACCAGGATATTAAACAAAAACATCATCAAGGATTTAATCAACTTATACCCAGTCCAACAGGTCATCAGCAAAACCACCAGCTAGGATAGTTAAAAAAAAAAAAAAAAAAAAAAAAAAAAAAATATACCAAGGAGTCCTAGTATACCAGCGAGACAAGCCATCCAAGGCAGTGGATAGTACGGTCAATACTAAAGCATAAGGAACATGGGAGTAAAATGGATCACCTATCGTCGTAAAGCGGAGTTGGAATCATTTTGTACAGAGTTTGGACTGGCCTCTGGCGGAACTGTCGAGGAAATGCGCAGCCGGTTTTCCAGTTTTGCATCGCGGGAAGACCATCAACCATCAGTGCTGGCCCGTCTATCTGAGTTGGAGGCACAATACGGCCAGGCACCAACTATAGAGAAGACACTAGACGTTAAACCTCGTTCTCGTTCGGTTCCTCCTGCTAAACCGGAAGAAAAGGATTCTCCTGTACGACTAGAAGCTTATAAGTGTCAAGATACATTAGTCAAGATTCCAGCGCCACTTATACCACCGCCTAGCTCAACGAATATCACATTGAAGGTTCCCCAAGTCAGCGCAGCCACCGTTTCTCTCCCTCAAAAGGTAGAAAACGCAAACTATGCGAACATAGCGGAGAAAATTGCCAAGTGGGGAATTATTTTTGATGGATCGGCGGACCCACTTTACTTCTTAGAAAAGGTGGAGACCAGAGCAGCTACTTATCGGATTGACCCCGAGTGTTTGCCCCGGATGATGTCTATCCTATTCACTGGACGAGCAGAAGGATGGTGGCGAACTAGCGATGTAGTAGACGCATCATGGATCTATTTTAAACGTGAATTCTTGGAGTTTTTCCTACCCCCCAGATATTTCGAACAGTTGGAAGATGCCATCCGCGCACGGAAACAACAGGACAGGGAGCCTTTTAAACAATATCTCGTGGATTTACGACTTATGATGAGGAGAGCCAATTACACATCCACACAGGAACTTGAGCGGATTTACGACAATCTACATCCGGAATACCAACTGTACACACGGCGAATGGGCTTCGAAGACTTAAGTGAACTGACCAAATTGATAATAAGCTTTGAAACCATAAGGAATAAGCATTCGACGGGTTACTCCACCGGACGTTTTCCGCAGTCTAGTCAGCCAGCAACGCCCCTTGGTACACCAGTTCAGTTCGCAGGGAGCAACATAAACGACACCCATAGACCCCGAAGGGAAATCCGACAGTCAAGGGAAACTGGTACCAATAACCCAGCCATTTGTCAACTAAACGAAGCCCCAGTGGATACTCGTATGGCCTGCCATTGTAGTGAAACTGGCCACTTTGCGAGACAATGTCCAAATCAGAGAAGGCTTTTTTGTTGGCAAAAGGGGGCTCCGCACCATCGATTGTTGCAGAAGTTCGGGAAACGCCAGGCGCGTTCGCTTGCACGGGGAGCAGACGAAGGAAGCGCCAAAACAACCCCATGCTTAAAGCGACTGCGATACGAGGGAGGCCGTATTCTGGCTCAAGTTAACATCAAGGGAACAGAAGTCAATGCAACGTTGGATACAGGAGCTACCAGGAGTTTCATAAGTCAGTCGTTAGCCCAACAAGTAGGCTCAACGGAAGACTGGATACAAGTTCGCACAATTATTAATTTGGCGGACGGATCACAAAAAGAAATCTCCCAGGTCATCAGTTTGGAAGTGAGATTAGGAGCACAAACAGCGGTAATGTCAATGTTGGTGTTGCCAGGCATCATGGATCACCTCATCTTAGGCACTGACTTCCTACGCGACATGCGAGCTACGATTCGATGTGGCGAAAACTGCGTGCAGCTGGAACCATTGCTGCCGCAAACTAGCGAGTGTTCCCTTAGCGATTCTACTATGAAGGAGGCTCCCTCGACCCTTACGCTTAGCCCCACAGATGACAACCAAGCAACTGAAACACCAGATGTAACATTTTCTACTCAGAGAGAACCAAAGCAAGAACCTGGTTCTATCCGAAGCTCGGTGTTACCTCCACCCAACTACAAGGCAAGTTTGAATAATCCCTTCCGGAAGCCTCCCGTGTCAGACCCTGTGCTCGCCTCCACGGAAATCTCAGGGACGACACATTTTGCCGTGCTCGAAGAAGCATCACCAATTCCCGAGTCATCCGAATCATTACCGTCCGAGAGTTTCGATGAAGATCCCATGCTCCACTCGATGATAGCAGAATTTCTAGCGAAGGAACTACCTAAGTTCGACACCCTACAAGGTGTCACCAACATTGCAGAGCACGTCATAACCATGAAGGGTGATCGTCCCATAAAGCAACGTTATTACCCAAGGAACCCATCGCAGCAGAAGATAATCAACGACACTGTGGATCAATTATTGCAGGATGATCGGATTGAACCCTCTAAGAGTCCTCACAGTGCCCCGATAGTACTGGTGGGTAAGAAAACAGGAGACGTGCGGATGTGTATAGATTTCCGACAGCTCAACGCCCAATCTATACAAGATGCTTACCCACTACCTCGCATTAATTACATCCTGGAGAAGCTCCGAAATGCTAAATTTATCTCTACGTTGGATCTCAAGAGAGGGTACTGGCAAATCCCCCTGGCAAAGGCAAGCTGCGAGTGCACCGCGTTCACCGTTCCCGGTCGCGGACTTTTCCAATGGAAGGTGATGCCTTTCGGGCTCCATTCCGCTGCCGCAACATTCCAGCGTGCGTTGGACAGTGTGATTGGACCCGAGATGGATCCCTTCGCATTCGCTTACTTAGATGACATAATCGTCGTCAGTAGGACGTTCAAAGAGCATATGAATCACCTGCAAGAAATATTCCGACGTTTGCGAGCAGCTAAGCTACGTATTAACCAAGCCAAGTGTAGATTCTTCAAACGCCGAATCCAATTCCTCGGCCACGTGATAAGTGAACAAGGCATACACACTGATCCAGGGAAAATAGACGCTGTGCGAGAACTGGCCCCACCGACGAACGTGCGTCAACTTCGACGATGTCTGGGCATAGCTTCTTGGTACAGGCGATTCGTCCCGGAATTCTCCAGTGTCATACAGCCTATTACCACATTACTTCAGTAATAACTAAAATACTAAGTGGAAATGGGGTACGGAACAACAACAGGCCTTTGAAGAATTAAAATCTGGACGTTAAGCGAGATTTTAATTCCCATACTCGCTTGTCCGGATTTCAATGAGAAGTTCTACTTGCAGACGGACGCCAGTGACTACGGATTGGGGGCAGTCTTGACTCAATACCAGGAAGGGACAGAACGAGTGATCGCATACGCCAGCCGGCGTTTAGTATCCCCAGAAGAAAACTACTCAGCAACCAAAAAAGAATGCCTAGCTATAGTTTGGGCAATTCGCAAAATGCGTTGCTTCCAGGAAGGATACCGATTCGAAGTGATAACAGATCATCAAGCCCTTAAGTGGCTCAATTCCATAGATAATCCTACAGGACGTATCGCTCGCTGGGCATTGGAGTTGCAGCAGTATGACTTTGATATTCAATATCGTCGAGGAAAGCTAAACGTCGTGGCAGATGCCCTTTCTCGCCAGCCATTGGAAGTACTGCAGTCTATACAAGAGACCATCCCACAGTGTTCATGGTGACAGAAACTTAAACAGCAGGTAGAGAAGCATCCAGAACAGGTTCCAGATTATTACTACGAAGCCGGACAGCCAATAACTGGCCGCCATTCCCGTCTGCTTAGGTTGTAGTGTTTGCTCTGGTCTAATGATGCTTGCTTCATGTTATCTTGAGCTATACGATAGACATCCTTCATCCGTTTAACTCGATCCTCAGGCGACCAGGGGGTGGCGGAAGACGGAAGACGGGGACGGAAGACGGGGTTCCCTTCCAAGTACTAGGAACGCTGGGCTAAAACCAGTTGAATCACACACGCTGGAATTGATAGCCAACATAAACTCCGGAAGTAGTTGATCCCAGGTGCTTTGGTCATTCTCGAGGTATTGGGCTATCATTGTCTTCACCGTGCGATTTGCTCGTTCTGTTGGATTTTGCCTCGGAGTGTAGCTTGCTGTATATTGAATTTTCACTCCTGTCCGCTGACAGAAAGCTTTGAAGGATCGGCTGGTGAACTGCGTGCCGTTATCGCAAACCAAAGTATGCGGAATTCCATGTCGTCCGATTATTCTTTCCCGAAAAGATTTCTCCAGAGCTGCCGCGGTGGCTTTACGAAGTGGGACCAATTCTACCCATCGAGTATAGGCATCTAAGAACACCAGCAAGATAGTATTACCGTGCTTAGACCGTGGTAGTGGGCCGACAAAGTCGCTACACACTATACTAAATGGCTCTTTGACTTGACGAGTAAACATTTTCCCTGGCTTCAGTTGGTTAGCCTTGTACTTTTGACATTGCAAGCACTTCCTCACGTGACTAGCAACATTACGGAAAGCTCCTGGCCAATAATATTTTTAGGCCACTCGAATGGCGGTTTTCCTTATTCCTAAGTGGCCGGCTGTAGGTGCGTCGTGGCATTCTTGGAGTATCCTTTGTCGATGTCCCTTCGGTACACATAGCTTCCATGGTATTGAATCTTCTTCGGGATGGTGATTCCTCCGACGATAAATCTGTCCGGCTTCGTTGCTACGCCAACATCAACTGTCCAAAGCGGCCTGAAGTAGAAGCACTGGACACCGAAAGTATGGAAGATGCCACGTCACCACAATAGAAAGAGAAATATTCGAAGGGACCACTTGTTGGAGATCGTGATCTCCCAACGTCCCTCCCCCGTAAAGGGGGAATCCGGAGCAGCAACTGGAGGTTCTAAAGAGTGAATAAACTAAGTAAAATAGTTAAGGATAGATTTATAAGACATTGTAAAACTAAGCATAAGTAAAACTCTGAGTTACGTACCACACCGATAGGCGTATAAGATAGGGTTAACAAGGTATTAGATATATAACAAAACATTATATCATCCGCAGAACGACCTTTAGTATCCCGGAGATCCGTTCAATCATCGAAGAATTGGTCGGTGCATGGGAGGCTGAGCAAGGCTTGCCGGAAACCCCTAATCCGGATGATACCAACCAAAGGGATAGGACAAAAGACGGCCCACGTGTCGAGGGCTCCACTACCGCTCATCCACCCGGAGAATCCGGAACAGATTCGGTCATCTGTTGGCGTGTAGTTGAAGCACCAGAGCGACCCCAAATATCATCGGTGTTCACACTGGAAAGCAAGATGGAGTTGTCCGACATAGCACATTTTGACCCAGGGCAATTCGCACTTCATATTGGACATCGGGACCAATATATACCATGTCCGACCCCGCCTAGTGACTCATCCGGATCGGAACGCTGCGCCAGCCACGAAGCAGAATACGCAAGCCAGTGGTACGATCCGTACGATTTCCGAGGCAAATTGAACCAGGCCGAGGAGATGGATCCCGAAACCGGAGAAAACAGGAAGTTACCAATCGCGGAGCCCACATTCGACCCTTATGGTCATCCCGACGTTTACGAGCCCATGAGCGAGGAGGACAACTGGGAACGCAGCGTATCACCGCTAGTCTACCCCATATCCGAAGATATTTCTCCCCCCGTCAGTATCGCCAGGATGAAGCTACGACGAGCGCAGAAGCCGCGCGTTACTTGGGTGCTGGAGGCTCTCCGCCTCGCCCCCCCCCAGAACTTCGACAACCGTCCACCAATAGGAAGTCCTGTCGCAACCGCCGAGGTTCCCTTTGGCTGGAGATGCCCTGGTCTAGGCACCCGGATATCCTACGAATTGATAAAGGCCGTGCGATCCTGTATCCGACCTCACGAAAACCAGAAGTTCCTACGCGAAATAGGCGGAGTTAACTATAATACAAAGTATCGTCCCAACGAATGGGACCGTTATAAAATTTTTTTTTGGTTATATTTTAGTTATGAATTTCCTTATATTTTTTGTTATCTATATTTTTAATAGTTTTAAGTTTAGTTATTAGTCATTATTCATATAGGTTTAATTTATAGTTCATTAATTATATTCTAAGTCCCAAAGTCGGAACTAGTTTTTTTTTCAGTTCTCTACTGCGCACCACTGCCAAAGCTCACCCATACACAAGCACCTGCAAGCAACGGTCCGAATTCACAGATAGACAATAGACGCTACGCATGCTGACTGACTGTCGCCAAAATTACGCAGGCGCCTATGCAGCTAACTTTTGGAGTTAACTGTACGCGTCGTAGACACCGACGCTGCGTAATTAGGCGACAGCAGTAACTGGCGATGGAAAAGTACCGACGGAAGCAGAGGACAAAAGGCATACGCAAAATAACGGCACGCATCAGAATTTGGCGACTGCAGCAGAAGCTGCCAACGATCTGATTGGTCGCTGCCGACGTCGAAATAGCAAAACAAGGCCAAGGGCAATGCAAGTTTGGAACTTGAGAATTAATTATCTAAAACCTGCGAAAGTGAACAGTCAGAGTAATAGTGAACAATAAATAAAAGTGA
>JAECWJ010000071.1:0-88386 GCA_018150375.1 Drosophila sturtevanti | reverse complement strand
GGAAAATGAATATTTTAATAGTCGTTTGTCCAGAGCGCGTGGGTGTGTGGAATGTGCATTTGGCATAATTTACTCGAAATGGAGAATATTATAGAAGCCAATTGAAACGACGCCATCTAACGCAGAAACTATTGTTAAAGCAATTTGTATATTGCATATTACGATGCTGGAGTTATAAGATGTGGACACGCACATGGCAGAGGGAGAAAAATTTATAAGACACAAACCAAAAAATATTTTGAAAAGATCAAAGAAAAGAGGTCGAATAATCAGAGACATGTTCCATAGTTCTGTTTGCAGCTATAGCAATGCTGACAGTATTTAAATTTTCCATTCTATTATTATTTCATTTTGATTAAAATTAATTAAATTACTTACCATCAACATTCAATACGTTTGAAATTTCGTTCCAATTTCGGTCAATTAGTTGCCTATTGTGGTAGAGTTTGTTTTGCTGGTCCCATTAACAGGGTTTTTTAAATATTGCTGCAATTAATTTCTCGTTATATGCAGACATTTTCACAAAACATACATATGCGTCCGTCAAATGACAAATTACAACTAAATTTGAACACGTGCCTAAGCATAGACAGAACAAATGAAGTAAGCAAGTCGTCCCTGCCGACTTGGAGTATACCCTGTACCAATAAGAGATATTTCAGAAACTCAAACTCCATCCAAATCCTCATTAATTGAATATAAATTATTTTATAAAATTCTCCTAGCAAGCCGAAACACCAAATTTGTGCTTTCTCACTCACTCATATCAGTGAATAAAACTAATGCGTCATTCGGTACAAATGAACGCAACATGTGCATGCTATCTCGTTCACACTTTTCAGCTGCTGCTGCCCATGGCATTTCAGTACAAAACATATATGTCTATATCTCCCATATTTATTCACCGATTTCGGTCAAATTCGGTCAGTCGGTACATATTGGCTATATAATTGAGTTTGCCAAAAATAAGATCGTTTGAAAATCAATGAAAGGTGTTTGTAGACTGTTTGATAAAATTCTTCTACTGATTGATTTTGAGCTTGTATCACCATTGCCATTTGGTACTCTAGTGTTCTTAGATCTCTCTTATCCGCATAATGTAATGTTAAGCATTTGGAAATGACATTCCAGTTTAGGGGGACATTGTATGATTCAAGAGCCGTATCGGCCTCACCTGTGATCTTATTTCTTAGGTGTGCAAAATCCCAAAATATTTTGGCGAACTAACTTCTGCTGCGTATGCTGAGAGTATGCGATCTACAGCTTTTTTCCATGAACTGAATTCTGTTGGGTTACCTGAGAATTCTCTAATGCATTTAACAATGTCTGGTACTCTGTCTAAATCACCTAAATTCTCCCTTTGACTTGCGGATATCCCCAGATCGTCTACGTTATTAAATTCTCTTGAAGGATTTGTTAATTCTTTCACTAGTGCCAGTAGCTGTTGCGCCAAGATCTGGCTAACTATGGCAGCTATTTGTTCTACGTTATTTGCCATTACTCTATTTTGTAAATGTACGTTGTGTCTGTCTAGTTGTCTTTGTTGTTGTCTATTTAAATGAAGCAAGCAACTCGTCTCTGCCGACTTGGAGTATACCCTGTACCAAAAAAGGATATTTGATTTAAACAGACTCCTTCCAAATCCCCATTGATTGAATATAAATTTTTGAAAAAATTCTCGAAAAAAGCCCAAACACCAAATTCATGCTTTCTCGCTCACTCATATCAGTGAACGAAACTAATGCGTCATACGGTACAAAGCAACATGCATGCGCATGCTATCTCGCTCACACATTTCAGTTGCTGCTGCCCATAGAATTTCAGTACAAAACATATATGTGTATATCTCCGATATTTATTGACCGATTTCGGTCAAATTCGGTCAGCTATGGTACATATTGGCTATATAATTAGGTCTACCAAAAATAAATACTGTAGCTTAAATAGAACTCTAGTTATTTTATTTTTTCTAATTTGCGGGGGCGGAAGTGGGCGTGGCAAAAATTTGAAACAAACTTGATCTGCCTGCACACTATACGGATCTACAAAAAAAATTTGGTTGCTCTATCTCTTATAGTCTCCAAGATCTCGATGTTCATACAGACAGACGGACAGACGGACAGACGGACGGACGGACGGACAGACGGACAGACGGACAGACAGACGGACAAGTCTCAATCGACTTCGCTATTGATACTGATCAAGAATATATATACTTTATGGGGTCGGAAAATTTTCCTTCTGCCTGTTACATACATTTTAGCGACTTTAATATACCCTTGAACCCTATGGGTACAGAGTATAAAAATGTTCACTTGTCTGAGGCTGATCCTCTTCGTTTTGCACACTTAGAATTGGGGGCCTAATAAGATTATTTTCGTTAGCCATACAGTGTGGAGATTGGTATTAGTTTTAAGATGGTAATTGTGAATTAAGTATTGAGAAATTTGAAATTTGTTGTAAACTATTTGCTCTTGTTTTACTTATTCAGATAAAAAATGTTTATGTAGGAATTGATATTGTAGGAATTGTTATGATTGTGAGACAGTAGTTGTAAGTTAATGTTGATAAATTTGAAAATTGTCTTAAATTATTTGCAGATTTTCTTGGAATATGTATTTGGTTTTGTTTTGTTTGTTTGTAAAAAATGTTTTTTGTTTTTATTTTTGGTTTTTTTTTCCTTTTTCGGTCTTTTTTCAAAAATATTTTTTGTGTTTTTTTCGTGTTTCGTTTTGATGACCAGTGGCTGGCGCAAAGTTGGAATTTTTATACCCTTGCAGAGGGTATAATAAAATTGGTCAGATGTTTGTAACGCATAGAAATAATCGTTTCCGACCCCATAAAGTATATATATTCTTGATCAGCATCGAAAGCCGAGTCGATATGACTATGTCCGTCTGTCCGTCTGTCTGTTTCTTCATACTAAATCGATCCTAATTTCTGAGCTACGTGAATAAAAGTCATATCATTCCCTTCATTGATCATTTATCCAAATCAAGTTTAAGAATTGGTAGGATCGGACAACTATAAGTTATAGAAAAATAGGAAAGATCAGAAGTACCTCGGTCAAAATTTGAGTTGTTCAAAACAGTTCTTGTAAGAAAAACTTTTTTGTTTTTTAAGGTATCTCAACCAAATTTGGTGAACAGATGAGAATTATACTTTTACATAATACCAGTAAGATCGGATAATAAACACCGACATAAATCAATAAAATCAATGAATCAACCCCCATCAGTATCAGTATGTATGCATTTGCAGCCAATTAAATACATACGTTTATACATATTTTCTTTTACATATATATGCGTACACAAACAACATACATGGAAACATACAATCATACATACATACATATATGCGAACACGTGCTTGAAAAAACTACAAGCTGAGTTCGAAACAGAAAGAGACAGAAAACTATTTGTATTGTGTTGTTGTTTTCTAGAATTCGTCAGAAAATTTAGAGATCGAGAAGCTGGACGCTTGCAATGTATACCGCAATAGCGAGGCCCTCAATTTAAAGTTCGGTAGCGCAATAGGTAGAGATCGATTCTAGAAGTGACATGAACGAAGGTTCAATTCCGGCCGTTGGCAAACTCGAATTTTTTCTTACTGATTCTTTTTTTGGTTCAAATTTTTTTTAAATTTTATATTTCCAATTTTTAAAATATCTTGAATCCGATATGACGGAGAAAGTAATCAATTAATCTGCAAGGGTATACAAACTTCGGCACGGCCGAAGTTAGCTTCTTTGATATTTTATACTACGTTTGTAGTGTTAATGTTGGTTTTTACTTATACGATATTTTATTTTCCTTTTAGGAATTTTTCTTGTTCTCAATTTTGTTTTGATATATTTTCGAAAATATTAATTTTTCTTTTCTTTGTCAAAATATTAATTTTTTCATTTCTTTGTCAAAATATTAATTTTTCTTTTCCTTTGTCAATATATTAATTTTTTTCTTTTCTTTGTGAATATGTTTATGTTACTATATTATTCACTAGCTTACATTAGTGTAACTGCGGTAGCAACCTCCACCGACGATCCGGATTTCATCCTTTTTGATTTATTTTCCTCTACTCGGGAATCCTGCGATCGTACTTCGAACGGACCTTACAGGAATTGTCGTCCACCGTTGGGCAATCAAACAATTAAGTTCTCTTTTGCCTTGTGAGTTAAAAAATTAGAAATACTGTACCTTAAATACAACACTAGTTCTAGTTTTCCAATTTGCGGGGGCGGAAAAGAGCGTGGCAAAAATTTGAAGCAAACTTTATCTGCGTATACACTAGACGGATGTTGACACCAAGTTTGGTTACTCCAGCTCTTATAGTCTCTGAGATCTAGGTGTTCATACGGACGCACAGACGGACGGACGTTACATACATTTTATCGACTTTAATATACCCTTGAATCCTATGGGTACAGGGTATAACAAACAAAACACAACGGTAACTAGCAAGCGATTCGTCTTCAAATTCAGTACAGCACTGTTTGAAGCTGATTGCTTGCGTTTCATCTTCATCTTCGTCTTCGTCACCGCGCGTACGAGCGAGCGAATCCATACGATTTGTTCTTCACTATTTTTCGTCTTCAGCTTCGTCTCAGCGTGCACTGTGTTTGCAGCCTTAAAAAACAACAGGCAGAGTGCGAGCGAGACAGAAAACTATTTGTATTGTGTACGTGTTTTCTTGAATGCGTACGAAATTTTAGAGAGCGAGAAGCTGAGCTCTATGGTGTAGTAGGTAATGATCAACCCTACAAATGAAATTGGCTCAGGTTTGATACCGGGCGCGGCAAGTTGAAATTTCCTTATGTTGCTTTTTTTGTTTTAAATTTTTTTTAAATTTTATATTTACAAAGTTTAAATAATCTTGACGGCGATATGACGGAGAAAATAATTAATTAATCAACAAGGGTATACAAACTTCGGGGCGGCCGAATTTAGGTCTTTTGATATATTTTCTCTTAACTTAAAATTAAAAACAATTGAATTTGAATTCAAAGATTGAGTATTGAACTACTAGGTAAAAAAGTGAGAACTAAACGTTCCACGAACGATCAATATCTTTACAACTAGTATTTCGCAATTTTTATACCCAACAAGGTATATGTACATATTTATTCTGGATCACCTTGAATAGCCGAGTCGATATGACCATGATTGTTTGTCCGCCTGTCTGTTTCTTGGCGCTTTTTCGAACTTAAATTTTGAGCTACGTGAATGAAAGACATACATATTTTTTTTTTTGTCGCGCGAATCCGAACAAGGGGCGCAAGCCGCATAACGTACGGCTCGAGTCGCGGGGAACACAAACAAATAGAAAAGTAAACGAAAACTACAGCTACTTACGACCTAGATAGGAAAGAATAGACGCTTTTAGCCTGGGAAGAGAGATCTCTGAACTAATCAGTCGGTAAAGACGATTGTAATCAGAACAGGGGACTCGAAAGGGTTCATGCAAAGAAAAGTTTGTAGTACAGCGTTTAAGGAATAAGGGAAGATAGTTTCTAGTAGGCCTGAAAGGTACAGAGAATTCTACTTGGGTCAATAGATCAGGCGAATCTACATAACCATTTAGGAGCTTGTGCATAAAAACTACGCCAAACATTATTCTACAGTTAGTAAGGGAGGGGAGGTTAATCAAAAAAAGCCTACTTGTGTACGAGGAAAGCTTGACGTTGTGATCCCAGTTCAGACCACGAAGAGCAAAAAGTAAAAACTGCTTTTGCACAGATTCAATTCTCATTTGGTGTGACTCATATTGAGGTGACCAAACACAAGATCCGTATTCCAAAATGGGGTGGACCAAAGAGGTAAAGAGGATTTTTGTAGTATAAGGATCGTCAAATTCTTTTGACCATCTCTTTATAAATCCGAGAACACCCATTGCTTTGCCAACAATTATGGAAACATGGGAGTTGAAAGTCAATTTATGGTCCATGAGTACACCCAAATCGTTCATTACATTTAGACGTTCTAATGGAGAATTATTTATGAAAGAGGTTATAAGTTGAGGACAGTTTCTATTAAATGTCATAACCTTACACATTGCAGTGTTTAAATTCAAACGATTGTGTTGACACCAACACTGAAAATTGTTAAGGTTAGCCTGTAATCGACTGGGCGAAACCATATCTTTAAAACTAAGGCATAGCTTAACATCGTCAGCATACATTAGCACTCGAGAATTTAGCATGACGGAGGGAAGATCGTTGATAAAGAGGGTAAAGAGTAGCGGACCCAGATGACTCCCCTGAGGCACGGATGTCACCTTGATGCGTTTTGAATAAGAAGATTTAAAAAGAACTTTTTTGTTCTATTTTTTAGGTACTCACGAATCCAACTCAGTAATGAAGTTGGAAATCCAATTTTGTTGAGCTTAAAAAGTGGTAACTTATGGATAACAGAGTCAAAAGCTTTACTGAAGTCAGTATATATGACATCAGTTTGCTTAGCTTCTTCAAATCCTTTAACCGTTAAGGATGTAAATTCTAAAAGGTTAGTGGTCGTAGATCTACGTTTCACAAAACCATGCTGTGTGGGTGAAACTATAGATGTACAGAAATGTTGCAATTGGGATGTTATTATTTTCTGAAAAGCTTTTGGAATCGCGGACAATTTGGAAATACCCCTATAATTTGACACATTGGACTTATTACCATTTTTGTGGAGAGGAATAATAAAAGATTCCTTCCACATAATCGGGAAAGAGGACGTTTCAACAGACAAGAAGAATAACTTGTGAATAGGCCTGCATAAAGCATCAGCACAAAATCTCAGTACACACCCTGGAATCCCGTCAGGCCCCGGTGAGTATACATTTAAAATACACATAATTAACTTAAGCACGCTAAGAAGCGTACTTTCATCGAAGAAAGGATTGAAAATACCATTAGACCTGTTTAACTCATAAGGATACGAAAGGTTTCCACTATATACCGATGAGGAATAGGTTGTTTTGAAAAAATCAGCAAACATATCGGCAATGGTCTGATCAGTGTCAGCTATCTTATTTTCAAAACTTAAACAGGATGGGATTATGGATGTCTTCCGTTTAGTATTGACAAAGTTAAAAAACTGCTTAGGATCATGCGAAAACTGAAGTTTACACCGCTGAAGATAATCCTTATTAGCATTTGGTGTTAAGAACCATGAAGTTCGAACGGGCAACAGAATACAGATAAAAATCAGACGGGCGACCTGCTTTTTTATACTTCTTATAATGTCTCGATTTGATATTTCGTAAGTCAGACAACTCCCGAGTGAACCGGGGCGGTCTGTTTGACCGAACCGATTTCACGAGAGGAATACAAACTTTAAAAAACGAGTCAAGCACATTATAAAAATATTGAATAGCGGTATCCATATGTGTGCAACTATACAAATATGACCAATCATTATTAAGAATGAGATTAGTAAGTCTGACAAAGCCAGCCTTACGAAAACAGCGAATCTTTGAGACCGAATTAGCACAGAAAATCGGCTCTTGAAATAAAAGGTCAATAGCTACATTTAATGTAGGATGAAATTTGTCTTTTGGAAGAACAAGTGGGTCAATCCTGGAAACAACACTGTTGGAGGAATCCAATATGAATATGAGATCAAGTAATTTCCCATGTGAATTACGCACAGGATTTATCTGGCTTAGGGATAAGCCAAAAAGACCATCAACGACGCAATGTGACGCATGAGATATCTGGGAAATTAAAATCTTCAAGAACAATAAGTGAATCTCTATCGGACATCACTGTAGAAACAGCATGAATGGCGTGCAAGTGTTTATTGTATATTTCCAAATCGGACACAGGTGGGATATACGAACAGGTAACATAGGTGCAAAAAGACTTAAACAAGATCTTAACACTGATGAATTCGATTTCATGAGTGAAATATGACTGCAGTAGTTCAGAAGAAAGGGCCGAATCGACAGCAATTAACACACTGTAGCATGTAGCAATCATAATATGAAGTGGAACATATTAATAATATAATGTAACATTATGTTACCATATTTATGTTCAACTATTACTATATATATGTTCAACATTCAAGTGTCATGCCATGAGTGCATGGCACTGGATATTGCTGAGTCCGCAGAATGTACATGCGAGTTATGCAAACAAATAACATAATTGTGCAAGAAGCCAAAACAAATAAGCCTATGCATGGAAATGTTGATAACGACGAAATTAGCATAATCATGCAGAGGTACTTGAACCGGGATCGAATTTCAAAAGCATGAACAACGGAAGCGTCGCCGTCGCTCCCGTTGCAAATGCTCAATCAGCAATTTATGAAATAAACAAAATAGGCATTTGCATATGCCAAAGAAAATTATATTTTAGTCTTAAGATTCAATTATAACCGGACAGAAGTCCAAGTTTTAAAAAACCAAATAAAGAACTTACGATACCCAAATATATCATTTAAAGAAAAAACTTAATCAAATTTAAATCCAAATTTAAATTTCTTGAATAAAGATATCTAAAGATATCTAACGAATGAAATCCGTTCTATCAAAGAACATAATTGGCGCAGTCGAAATCGGACAAATACGTTCAGAATTAACCAAAGTTAATCCGCGAGAAATTTTTTAATTTAAACCACAATGGAAGTAGAGATGGATAATTTAAGAGCAGTATTGCTTCAACAAGAAGGAGAGTTGAACCTATTAAGGTAACAAAATCAACAACAACAACAACAGCTGCAACAGCAACAGCAGCAACAACATCAACAACAACAATAACAACAACAACCAATCCAGTGGCTGTCAAACAAAGATATCATCCAGCAGTTTCGCCAGCTAAGGCAGATCGACGACCAACATGATGTGTTGGCTTTTATAAAATCTGTGGAGTTCCTCATGACATTATGCCAGGGAGACGCATTACTGATCCAGTTTGGCACTAGCATCGTCGCTAACGAAAAGGTGTCGGGAACAGCAGCAAATTTCATCAGACAATTGGGGATGGAGCCTAGCTGGGACCAAATGAAGACCAAACTGATGGAGCAAATGCGACCCAGGATGACCTACGAGGACGTATTCGATAGATGCAGATTCATCAAAGTGAGTAGTTTAAGAGATTTGTTCCAAGAGTTTGAGAAAGCAAAGTGCGAAATAAATAAAATATATATGTTCGACGAATCCAAACCAGCCATGTATGAAAATGATAAAGTAGATAAAGATTTGTTAAACATGCTAATGAATAAAATAGACACTCCATTCAGGATTCATGTTGATCAGGGCATATCTATGCATGCTTTACAAACGAAATATTCAAATATTAAAGCACTGGACGATCCCAGAACTATTTTATAGAGGTATAGAAAAAATTCGAACAATACCTATAACAAACAGGGTAACACTAACACTAACAATAACACTAACACCAACACTAACGCTAACACCAACACTAGCACCACTCATAAAAACACAACCCAAAATAATCAGTTTGCTAGTAATAATAACAATACCAAACAGAATCAGGTTGGCCGGCCAAACACCAAAAATAACGCCGGCCCACCTCAGAGTAACCAAGTCAACCAACAGTTGTATAACAGGTCACAACCCACCCAAAACACAAATTTTAAACCTAACTATAACAACAAGGGTAACAACTCAAGACAGACAAGAATGTCTCATATGAGTGTTGACACCCAAAAGAATGTTCCCACACCCATGGAGATTGGGACTTTAGAAGAAAATCAGGCAGAAGAAGAAGAGGAAGAACAGGTAAATTTTTTGATTCCTTGCCTAGAGCAACCTTACCCATAATAGTGTGGACAATAGGAAAAGAAAAAATTAAATGCTTAGTCGACACTGGTGCGACGACAAGCATCGTAAAATCAAGAATTCTCGAATTTCAATATCCCAAAACAGAACTCACCAAACCATGCTCTTATAAAACTCTTAACGGCATTAATGTCGTGAAATACACCGTAACAACACCACTTCCAAAAGAGATACCCTACTCGGGGACACTACAGTGGAAACTCATAGATTTCTCAAACAAAAATTTCTCGGCAATAATAGGCCAAAATTTCTTAAAAGCGTTCAATGCACAAATCAACAACACAGAGCGATACTTACAATTACTCGATAGAAAATTTTATTTTTTGGATTACGAATACCCAGAAGCAATGCACAATGCTTGTGCTCTGCAACCAATAAACAGTGAAGAAATACGAGATCGCGTCAACCTCGCTCATTTAAATGACGAGGAACGTCGAGCCGTCGAAACCCTATTCGCGGAATCTGACGACTTATTTTTTCAAGAGGGGGACGTTTTGTCAGCAACAAACCGGATTTCCCACGAAATAATTACCACAGTGGATAGGCCTTTACATTCTAAAATAGACAGATAAAAGAAATGCTTGAGCAGAACATAATAAAAAAGAGTAACTCACCCTACAACAGTCCCTTATGGATCGTCGAGAAAAACTTGATAATTCAGGGTCAAAAAGTTCAGAATCGTCATCGATTACCGTAAATTAAATGAATTCACGGTCGATGACAGATTTCCAATCCCTAATCTAAACTCTCTATTGGATAAATTAGGTAGATCCCAATATTTCACAACCCTCGATCTGGCGAAGGGTTTTCACCAAATTCTCGTAAGAGAGGAAGACAGACCAAAAACGGCATTTTCAACACCGTCAGGTCATTATGAGTTTGTCAGAATGCCGTTCGGACTAAAAAATGCTCAATCGACATTCTAGAGGCTCATGAATGAAGTCTTGAAAGATCATATTAATGACAACTGTATCGTCTACATGGACGACATATTAATTTTTAGCACTTCCCTTCAGGAACATATGACCACCATAAGGAAAATATTTAGAACCTTGAAGGAAGCAAATTTGAAAATTCAAGTAGATAAGTGTGACTTTCTTAAGAAAGAAACACAATTTCGTGGCCACATCCTGACCACTCACGGTATTAGACCGAACCCAGACAAAGTAAATATTATACAAAATTTAAAATTACCCAAAACGGCAAAACAGATTAAATCATTCTTAGGAATGACAGGATTTTACAGAAAGTTCGTTAGGGATTATGCAAAAATAGTATTCCCCATGTCAAGGTATCTGAAGAAAAACGAGACGATCAACACTGACGACCCAGGCTATATAGCTGCATTCGAAAAGTTGAAGACACTAGTTACAAACAGTCCAGTCCTACGATACCCAAATTTTTCCAAGAAATTCACTGTCACTACAGACGCCAGTAATTTCGCGATGGGAGCAGTGCTATCTCAAGAGAGCCACCCAATCGCATATGCATCCCGAACATTAAATCAACATGAATGTAACTACTCGACTATAGAGAAAGAGCTTCTAGCCATAGTGTGGGTCGTAAAGTACTTTCGACCGTATGTTTATGGTAGAGAATTCGACCTCGAGAGCGATCACCAACCCTTAAAATAGCTGATGGCTAAATATACGGGCAAAGATATAAGCCCAAGACTGCAGAGATGGCTCATTAATTTAGGGGAGTACAATTTCCATATAGAATACATAAAAGGAAAAAATAATAATATTGCTGATTTTTTGAGTAGGATTAAAGAAGACGAAATTAACCTAATGGAGGTCGAATCAACAGACGAAGAAGACAACAAATCTATGACTGAAACGGTTCACTCTAAAGAAGAAGATCAGGGTTTTAACATGTCCATACTAGAAACGGCAGTCAACAGATTCAAAACACAAATAATTTTCACAGAAAAGAAACCAAACACCATAGTACAAGTGTTTGGCAGAAAGAGAATTTATATTAGCAAAAAAGACTTGGAAAACAACCAAGCAGTAAACATCCTCAGACGAGAAATAAAAGCAGGAAAGATAGGAGTTTTTTCACACCTAAGCGACCATGAATTTTACCAATTTCAAAAAATATTGACAAAGGAATACACTTCCAATCCAAAAGTAAGGTTCATAAAATGTACCAGGTTTGCTACAGACATAGAGTCTGAAGACGAGTTGCACACCCAAATAGCTATGTTTCATAAAAACGAGAGTGGCCATTGCGGGATAGTTGCTACCTATCAGAAACTTAAACTTAAAATTTACCATCCCAATCTAAAAACTCATATCCACAGAATAATAAATAATTGCGACGTTTGCAGTGGTGGGAAATATGATAGGAAACCCATTAAAAACAACTTCCATTTAACAGAAACACCAAAAACCTGCAACGAGATAATACATGTGGACGCATATGTGAATTCAAAACAATCTTTCACAATATTCATTGATAAATTCTCAAAATATGCCACTTGCTTGCCACTGACCGATAGAAATAGTATCACAATAGTAGAACACATTCAACAGTTCTTGTCCATTAAAGAGAAAGTCCAGAAATTTGTCTTCGACAACGAATTCAATAGCTTGAACGTCAGGGAATTCCTGGAAAAAGAAGGCATAGAATACCACTCAACAAAGCCAAATAGTCAGACTAGCAATAGCGATGTCGAAAGACTTAATAATACATTGACAGAGAAAATTCGTACACTAAATATAGAAGAGAAAAGACCTATAATTGAACAAATGGCCAGAGCTGTATACTTTTACAACAATACACACCACACCACCACAAAATTTACACCGTTCGAAGTAGAAAACCATAAAGTCGATCACAAAGAATTATATGACAGAATGTCAGCACAAAAAGCTGAAAAAATAACAAAGCTAAACAATAACAGGGAGACTTACATAGAAACCAGAACAGAAGGATTTATAAAAAATTACAAAAACTTAAGACACAAGGAAGAACCCAAATTTAGGAAAACAAAATTACAAAACATCCATACAACAAACATTAAAAGACCTACAAAATTTTCAGATCATGTGCCTATTGCCAACACTGTCGACGGCAATGACCAACATAACCCCGATCCAGGCTGAAACCGGATTCATATCGCTGGGGGAAAGTACGGTGGAGCTGGTTAGCGAGTTCAAAATGGTCCTATATATAATAAGTCCAAAAGAAATATTAGAATTAACCAACATAATCCAGAATAATACGAAAATTCTGGTTAAGAAAGATAGGCATAGGCTAGATACAGAGATAGAAACTATAAAAATCAAAATAAGATCCATAACCCCAAATTCGCTAGCAAGACAAAAAACGCGGCCTTATCAACGCAATAGGAAAAACTCAGAAGTGGCTCACCGGTCTCATGGATGATGATGATAGGGAAATCATTATGAATCATCTCCTTAATAACCAAGAAAAAACCAAAATAACATAATTAACAATATTAACATACAAGTAAAAATAAATAACGACTTACAAAATTCTATTAACACACTTAAAGAAGTAATATTGGATGACAGGGAAAAAACTCTTAACAACATTGATTGTACATATAATACCATGCTCAGAACAGACATAATGTACCATGACCAGCTGTTGAAGTTGAAATTTTTGCATGATAAAGTAAACACCATCTTGGACACAATAGCGTCAGCTAAATATAACCTCTTTCACCCCTCAATACTAACGAACGAAGAGTTTATACTCTATAATATAGATTTTTACAAAATTAAATTAATTCGCATGGGAGTCATGACCTATGACACTAATATAATTATAGCAATCAAAATACCAACTAACATAATAACTACCACAGTATACTTAATAACCCCACTAACTAATCAGAAGAACAAAAGAATCGACATGAGTCCCGAAAGAGTAATAAAAATAGAGAACAAAACTTATACATACGAAGAACAGAAAACAATAAATGAACTCAAACTTAGCTCTAACTGTATAATTAAAAGAAATTGTAAAATGATAGAAGATGTAGAATTTAAGACAAAATTAATAAACGAAGGTACATTGTTAATAAGTAATGCACAAGATAATGAAATTCAATACAATTGCAACAATACCACCAATAGCGAAATATTAAGAGGAAACTTCCTCATAGAATTCACAAATTGCACAGTCCTCATAGATGAAACATACTACAAAAATAGCCAAGAAATTTATATACAATCATTTGCCAATGAAGAAGAGGAAGAAAACTCATTTAACTTCACCGAAAAGCAGACGTTTAAAGAAATCGTATTAAAAGAAATAGGAAACACAAAAACAATTAAAGAAATAAAAATACAAACAATAGTTTCCAACAGTTTTGGCATAGTATCAATTACTCTTGTACTCCTCTTCATAGGAATATATTCCTATAACAAATGTAAAAGAGGAATCCAGGAGAATCCCTCATCAAAGGGCTCCCCCCTTATGCAAACAAATAACATAATTGTGCAAGAAGCCAAAACAAATAAGCCTATGCATGGAAATGTTGATAACGACGAGATCAGCATAATCATGCAGAGGTACTTGAACCGGGATCGAATTTCAAAAGCATGAACAACGGAAGCGTCGCCGTCGCTCCCGTTGCAAATGCTCAATCAGCAATTTATGAAATAAACAAAATAGGCATTTGCATATGCCAAAGAAAATTATATTTTAGTCTTAAGATTCAATTATAACCGGACAGAAGTCCAAGTTTTAAAAACCAAATAAAGAACTTACGATACCCAAAGATATCATTTAAAGAAAAAACTTAATCAAATTTAAATCCAAATTTAAATTTATTGAATAAAGATATCTAAAGATATCTAACGAATGAAATCCGTTCTATCAAAGAACATAATTTGCGCGACCACTTAGTTCCCAAGCAATATGTTACATCCTCACTTTCCCGCTGAAGCGGCATATTCTTATGCAAATATAAGCAGACCGCTCCTCTGCCGGCGTCACTGGCAGCGCAGCTACGCGGTCTTAGCTATAAGCAAATATTGTTATAGAACTAAAATTCAATCTAAGAAATACCATGAAAGCAAAAGACAGGCTTTGCCTGCATACTGAATTAAATAAAGAAACACCATAAAGAGAAACCATTCAGCTGAACTATTTAAATTGGATGACTACTTCTAATCTCTACATGGCGACCGTGACGTAGGTCGATCCATCGACCAGGACATCAAGGAGGATTTGAAGAAGAAAAAAGGCACACCAATTAACTTCCAAGCTTCAAGGCAGCAATAACAACAATAACTGCTACCTCAAAGTGTTGTCAGTGTAAATTACGTCATAAGTAATCTTGAGAATAAACGTTAGATTCATTCACTTGCACAACAAACGGCGGCAAGTGAGCAAAGCAAGGAATCAGTTGAAAGTGAATCCAGCAACATCTCAAAGCAAAACAAAAACAACAATAATGTTTAAAAACGTTACACAAAAGAAGACAATTGAGAAAATGCGCTGATATAAAAGGAAATGAACACAAACACAACAATTTGCAGTTCAAATACCAGAAAAAAACACAGTTGTCAACCTTTGTAATTTTTGGCTGCATTTCTGACGCAGGCCAAACACAAAAAAAAACCCAAAATCACCATGAAATTTATCGCTATCATTGCTACCGTTTACTTGTTGGCCACCTTTGTCGCTACCACTGAGAAGGACAAGATGTTCGGCTATGCATAAGCTACTCCTACCTCCTACCTTCTGTGTATATAAATTGGTGCGAAGACCGGCACCAGTACCGCCTGAGCCCAAAGGCCCCGGACATCAGCAGCAGCCTACAAGTGTGAAAGGCAGGCCGCCTTTTACACCATCGATGGAGCATCAGCGTGCCAACCGGCGGCGCCCAGCTGCTGCTAACGATCGGAAATAATAGAAGCCAAGAAGAAAAATAAAAGATGACAGCAAAAATTTTTAATATAAAATGAATTTAAAATACATATAGATATATACATACACATATGAATAAGAAAAAAAATATTTTAATATAAAATGAATTTAAAATACATATAGATATATACATACACATATGAATAAGAAAAAAAAAACCAACCATTGTAAGAAACATTGTAAAAATGCGCGGAACCTTTTCCGCCCATAGCAGCATAGCTTTGCGAATCATTAGGTAGGAAAATATAAAAGAAATAATTTTTTTTAAGTTGTTACATTTAAATTAAAACACATACATTTTAAAAATAAAAAAAAAAAACATTTCTCGAAATAACCTTTTAATTTGTTGACAAAAAAAAAAAAAAATGAATAAATAATATGAGTACATTAGGTAACTATTTTTCCAAAATTAAATCTCTACATGAATAAATCAATATAAACAGTGACATAGAAACACTGCAGATAAAAGTACAGGTTCAAACTCAATCATGGCGCAAACAGTTGTAGACTTTCTTAATTTAGCCTCATCTCTGTTATCAGAATTTGATGGAAAGGCTGAGAACCTACAAAACTTCATAGACGCGTTATACCTAATAGACTCTCTAAAAGGCGCACATGAAACAACTGCAATAAGCTAAACCTAATCAGCAATAAGCAGACAATTGTTGAAGTAATTGCACAATTAAAGACCTGCATAGTAGAAGTTATTTCTACAAATCTCCTTAATTTACAACAGAAAAGCAAAACAGCCAAAAAATACACCGAAGAGGTGTAAAAACTTGCTAAGTCTCTTGAAGGAGCCTATATAAATGATGGCTTATCACCAGATTTGGCATCCAAATACAGCACATCGCAAGCTGTAAATGCAATGACACGAAACTGCGCTATCGATAAGGTAAAACTTATTATGCTCAGGCAGGCACATTCAACAATATGAATGATGCCATTACCAAATTTGTCAACAGTTGCACAGAGGCAACTGGCCAGGCTAACTCTGACCTACATTTTACATCAGGCAGATACAACAATGGGGTACGAGGTAAATACCGAGGAAGAGGTTATTTAAACAAAAAAATTTAATCTCAATATTTTTGTAAAATTCATGAACAGTGCTACAAACCTTAACATTTCACTTTTCAAAATTAATTCCGATCACTTTGTTACAATTTCTAAAGAAAAATATCAAAGAAGCTAACTTCGGCCGTGCCGAAGTTTGTATACCCTTGCAGATTAATTGATTACTTTCTCCGTCATATCGGATTCAAGATAAAAAAAAAAGAAACAGTAAGAAAAAATTCGAGTTTGCCAACGGCCGGAGTTGAACCTCCGCTCACGTCATTTCTAGAATCGATCTCTACCTATTGCGCTACCAAACTTATAAACCACTGTCTCGCTATTTCGGTATACATTGCAAGCGTCCAGCTTCTCGCTCTCTAAAGTTTCTGACGAATTCTAGAAAACAACAACACAATACAAATAGTTTTCTGTCTCTTTCTGTTTCGCACTCAGCTTGTAGTTTTTTCAAGCACGTGTTCGCATATATGTATGTATGTATGTTTGTATGTTTCCATGTATGTTGTTTGCGTACGAATATATAAAAGCAAATATAAACGTATTTAATTGGCTGCATATGCAAACATACTGATGCTGATGGGGGTTGATTCATTGATTTTATTGATTTATGTCGGTGTTTATTATCCGATCTGATTCAAACTTACTGATATGATGTAAAAGTATAATTCTCATCTGTTCACCAAATTTGGTTGAGATATCTTAAAAAACAAAAAGTTTTTCTCACAAAAACCTACTTTTTCTGATGGGGGTTGATTATTGTTTTTATTGATTTATGTCGGTGTTTATTATCCGATCTGAATCAAACTTGCTGGTAAGGTGTAAAAGTAGAATTCTCATCTGTGTGCCAAATTTGGTTGAGATATCTCAAAAAACAAAAAAGTTTTTCTCACAAGAACTGTTTTGAACAACACAAATTTTAACCGAGGTACCTCTGATCTTTCCTATTTTTCTATAACTTATAGTTGTCCGATCATACCAACTCTCGAACTTAATTTAGATAAATCATCAATGAAGAGAATGATATGACTTTTATTCACGTAGCTCAAAATTTAAGTTCGATTCCTTGCGAAGAAACAGACAGACGGACAGACGGACAGACGGACATGGTCATATCGACTCGGCTTTCGATGCTGATCAAGAATATATATACTATATGGGGTCGGAAACGATTATTTCTATGCGTTACAAACATCTGACCAATTTTATTATACCCTCTGCAAGGGTATAAAAATAAAATCCCAAAGCACTACTCTAATAAATGTCCAATTCAAACAATACACAATTTCACACGAATTCAATATAGTAGATAAAAAATTTGCAATACTTTGTAATGAAATTATAGGCATTGATTAAGAAAAAAAAAACCCCATACAAATACAATTAAATATACAAAAAGACATCCTGAAAGTCACTACCAGGCAACAGTATAGACAGTAAGAATCCTGCGCAGGAAATGTAAAAGTTGATTTGCCTATGCAAACACTTAACAACGCTTCTAAGCCCTACTTATATGAAATCATTTATGATGACGTATTAAGTAAAGTAGTGGCCTTGCATATAAGAAAAAATACATGTTTTTAGGAGCATGGAAAGAACACCTGTATACCAATGGAACATTCGACTTGGGTCAATTCTTCCAAAGGCTTGAAATGCAAGCCGGTATACTCAAGATCAGCTAACTCAAAGTGGCGGTGACCCTAATACAAAATGTAAAAGATCAAGAAGCGATTCAGTATAAATTATATAACAATGAAATACAAGGAGGTCATAATGGCATTACAAAAACTTTGGCCAAAGTAAACGATATTATTATTTGAAAAAATATGACATGTCATCTCAATATATATTAATAAATGTCAAAAATGCCTTAAATATAAAACAACAAAACATACTGAGACTCCTATGACAAAACTGGAACATCTATACATGCTTTCGAAAAGGTAATTGGGGATACAATTATTCCACTACCTAATCCGAACAAGGAAACGAATATGCAATAATTTTTTATCTGCTTTTAACGAAATACCTTGTAGCAATACCAACTAAGACAAAAGTGCAACAATAGTTGCCAGAACTATATTTGAAAACTTTATTCTGAAGTACGATCCAATGAAGACGTTCATTACGGACATGGAAACAGAATATAAAAATCCATAATTAATGACTCGTGCAAATATCTAAAGATAGACAACATACTACTGCACACCACCACCAGACATTACAACGACGATTACATTAAGGAAGTAAAGTTTAGACTAGAAATTCCTAGGGATGGTCTTCTTCCGTTTCGGGGATTCCCTTAGCAGTTTGAAACTACTAAACTGAGTTTCCAACAATGAAAACTCATCCCGAAGCTTGTTAAGACCAGCCGAAACGGGTTTAAATCCTTCACGAGACCGCCTCATGAAAATACGCATCTCCATTTCAGCATCACGGCAAGCCTCGCAGCTCCATTTCAGGCCTCCACCAATGCCAAGACTGTCCTTTAACCGGCACACTTAAAGTGCATTACATTGTAACACAGCCAACAAAGGAAAAAATCATCCTGGCATTTCTGGGGTTGTGGGCACTGTTTGTATGAGCAGACCGACATTTCTTTATTAATTTTTATACCCTGTACCCGTAGGGTTCAAGGGTATATTAAAGTCGCTTAAATGAATGTAACAAAAAGAAGGAAAATTTTCCGACCCCATAAAGTATATATATTCTTGATCAGCATCAACAGCCGAGTCGATATAGCCATGTCCGTCTGTCCGTCTGTATGAACACCTAGATCTCAGAGACTATAAGAGCTAGACTAACCAAACTTGGTGTCAACATCCATCTAGTGTATACGCAGATCAAGTTTATTTCAAATTTTTGCCACGCCCACTTCCGCCCCCGCAAATTAGAAAAAACTATAACTTGAAATCTATTAGAGCTATCATAAGTCCTTTTGGCATTATATAGCCAATATGTACCATCTGACCGAATTTGACCGAAATCGGTCAATAAATATCGGAGATAATACGTATATATGTTTTGTACTGAAATTCTATGGGCAGCGGCAGCTGAAATGTGTGAGCGAGATAGCATGCGCACGTTGTGTTCATTTGTACCGAATGACGCATTAGTTTCGTTCACTGAGATGAGTGAGCGAGAAAGCATGAATTTGGTGTTTCGGCTTGCAAGAAGAATTTGGTAAAATAATTTATATTCAATTAATGGGGATTTGGATGGAGTTTGAGTTTCTGAAATATCTCTTATTGGTACAGGGTATACTCCAAGTCGGCAGGGACGACTTGCTTACTTCATTATTACTGTAAATATTACTTGCTTACTTCATTATTACTGTAAATATTATTAATGAAATAAAAGAATTAAAGAGATTTTTTTTTTAAATTTTATTAAAAGGCGTTTACAAACCCAAAGTTAACACAAGGGTTAAGCTACTGCAGTTTGCACTCAAAAAGAAAGAGAAGAGTTAATATATTTAAGAGCGCGCAACACTAACTGAAATGCCGAACGCGATATTAAACGACGCGAGAATAACGGGCGCTATTATTGGCAATACGTGAGAAAGAGAGAAAAGAAAAAAAAACGAAATTAGACAGCAAAATATCAAGGCAGCCACAAACAACACAACACAAAAATAAGCGGGAGAGCGCAAGTGCATGCAAAACAAAGCGGAGATAAAAATCAAATAATATTCATAAACAACAACATAACTTTTTCGGTTTTGTTGTTAGTTTAAAATCAAAAAGTAAAATAAATTTGATTTATGCTTCGCAACAAACAAAAAGCGAGAATATAATTCAGTTCACAATGTGGTGCACAAGAATATTTATATTTTTAAGTAAAATGATTTAAAAAATTGACCGAATGCCAAAAAAAACACGACCAGCTAGGTTGAACGACGATTCTTTTTTATAGTACCTATACCTTATAGTAGTCCGACCCGACTAATTTTTAAAATTAATTTGAAAATGTAAAATGAACAGAATTATATGTCTGTACATACATATGTATATATCTATTTCATTCACGTAGCTCAAAATTTAAGTTCGAAAAAGCGCGAAGAAACAGACATGCGGACAAACAGACATGGTGATATCGACTCGGCTATTCATAATTAATGATCTCTATTTGGTACAGGGTATATTCACAGTCGCCAGGGAAAATTTGCTTGTTTCATAAATACAAAAACTCAAAATACAATTGTGGGGTGATAAGGAAGTTGAAATAAATCTATTGAAATTACTCTGTATAGAAAAACTCAAATTTAAGTATAAAACGTAATACATACTTACATATGTATATATGTATTTGGGTTGATCAATGTATTCACTGAAAAGTGAATGTATGTATGCATGTAAATTTATGTACATACATATATAGACAAATCTGTATAAAATGGAAAAAGTATAATTCCTTTATTAGCTATATGATATAGTCGTAAGATCGGAATGATTCCGAGATACACAATGCCTCAGCAACAAGAAGTTTATACAATTTCAGCTCTATATGTAGCTCGTATGTATGTACATATGTTTAAGGGTCTCGGAGGAGTTCTTGATACAGACAGATTCTGTCCATTGCAAACTTCTGACCAAAATTAATATAACCTCTGCAAAGGTATAAATATACTATGTATACTTTTTAATTTTAATTTTATCTTAATTTTATCCATTGCAAACTTCCGACCAAAATTAATATAACCTCTGCAAAGGTATAAATATAAAAATAAAACATAACTATAATAATACTTAAACATAAATCTTTTAATTCAAACCTTGAGATAACGTCAGAGATCACAAGGCCAGATTAACTATTGTCCTAATTAACCACGCTTTTAAATAGAATGAAGGTTGAAAAATTACCTTTCCAACTGAGTGCATGTTTTCGTTCTAGCCAATTGCACCTACGTATGCGTGTCATACTACAGTCACCGCCTTGCGGCAGCTCAAAACCAAAACAAGATAAGCTGAGATGAAATATCTTGAATTGTTTAGTGTTACACATATTGGTGCACTGTTTTAAGAAATGTAAAAGTATGCCAACTTTGGCACAGCCGAAGCTAGTTTCTTTACTGGTTTTTCTTCAAATTCTTAAAATTTTATATATACAAAGCTTTAAAAATCTTCGGGCCAATATGGCAGATAAAGTAATTAATTATACTGCAAGGGTATACAAACTTCTGCACGGCATAGCTTCTTTGATATTTATACCCTTGCAGGGGGTATAATGAAATTGGTCAGATGTTTGTAACGCAGAGAAATAAACGTTTACGACACCATGAAGTATATAGGTTAACATATAGGTTTCTAAGATACTAAGAATATATGTGTAAGAGGTTCAATGACTGGTTACTATCCGCGGTATGAATGTCCAAGACATTGAACACTACCAACATAAAATGCACCATCAACAACATCGAATGCCACAACTACACACAGCGACAGCGGCAGCGACCATAGCGACAGCTATAGCAGCGGCAGTGATCTCTGATTTTTCCTATTTATAGTACCTATACCTTATTGTATACCGATCCGACTAATTATACCCTTGCAGAGGGTATATTAATTTTGGTCAGAAGTTTGCAACGCACAGAAGGAAGCATCTCCGACTATATAAAGTATATATATTCTTGATCAGCATGAATAGCCGAGTCGATATGACCATGTCCGTCTGTCTGGATCAACAGCTTCTCCTCCAAGACCATAAGAGCTACAGATGAAATTTTCAGCATAGGCTTCTTTTTGCTGCAGGCATTGTATATCTCGGAATCATTCCGATCGGACGACTATATCATATAGCTCCCATAGGAAAGATCGGTCATGAATAAGGTTTATCCTCAATGACTCTGTTGTTTTTTAACCGAATGCCACGAAATTTGACATTTGTGAGTTTAATATACTTCTTAGTACTTCAACCACGTTTGATCAGAATCTTTTGACTTTATCATATAGCTCCCATAGGAACGATTGGTCATGAATGAGGCTTATCCTCAATAACTCTGTTGTTTTTTAACCGAATGCCACGAAATTTGATATTTGTGAGCTTAATATGCTTCTTGATACTTCAACCAAGATTGATCTGAATCGGACGATTATATCATATAGCTCCCATAGGAACGATCGGTCATAAATAAGATTTATCCTCAATAACCCAGTTGTTTTTCAACCGAGTGCCACGAAATTTGACATTTGTGAGTTTAATATACTTCTTAATACTTCAACCACGTTTGATCAGAATCTTTTGACTATATCATATAGCTCCCATAGGAACGATTGGTCATGAATGAGGCTTATCCTCAATGACTCTGTTGTTTTTTAACCGAATGCCACGAAATTTGACATTTGTGGGTTTAATATGCTTCTTGATACTTCAACCAAGATTGATCAGAATCGGACGACTATATCATATAGCTCCAATAGGAACGATCGGTCATGAATAAGGTTTATCCTCAATAACTCTGTTGTTTTTCAACCGAATGCCACGAAAATGATACTTGTGAGTATAATATAGTTTCTAATACTTCAACCAAGTTTGATCAGAATGGGTTGAATATATCATATAGCTGCTATAGGAACAATCGCTACAAAAAAAATTTTTTATGATAAATTTCTTTTCTCAAGCTCAGAATTTGGAATTTGTAAATTTGGTATGTATTATTTTCAAAAATGCTTCTGGTGAATTTTATAGACAAAATCTGCAAGGGTATATCTTTCTAGTTTTTAAACTTAATTCGCAAAGGTAAAAGCTAATGTATGAAATATTTTTTTTTTTTTTTTTTTTTTTTTTTCGCGCGAATCCCAACGGGTGCACTAAGTGCCCACACCTCCCGCCCAACCGACCGAGGGGCGCATACCGCATAACGTACGGCTCGAGACGCGGGAACAAGATCACAAAACACAGACAAATAAACGAATTCTACATCTAGTTACGAACTAAATAAGATAAGATAGAAGTTTTTAGTAAAGGAAGAGAGAGCTCAGAACTGATTACACTGTAAAGGCGGTTGTAATCAGAACAAAGGACTCGAAAAGGTTCATGCATAGCATAGTTAGTAGAACAGCGTGGAAGTGATAGAGGTATGAAATTTCTAGTAGGTCTACAAGGAACAGATAAAGCTACGCGGCTCAATAGCTCAGGCGAGTCTATATCACCATTAAGGAGCTTGTGGATGAAGATCACGCCAAGCATTACTCTACGGTTAGTTAGAGAAGGTAGGTTAAGTAAAAGAAGTCTACTAGAGTACGATGGTAAATTGATATTGCGATCCCAGTTCAGACCACGAAGAGCAAAGAGTAGGAACTGCTTTTGGACAGATTCAATTCTTGCTTGGTGTGAGTCATATTGAGGTGCCCATATGCAAGATCCATACTCAAGGATAGGACGGACCAATGAAGTAAAGAGAATTTTGGTTGTGTAAGGGTCATTAAATTCCTTTGACCATCTTTTTACAAACCCAAGAACTCCCATAGCTTTGCCGACAGTAGTGGAAATATGAGACTTAAAAGATAACTTTCGGTCCATAAGGACACCCAAGTCATTTATCTCATCGAGGCGTTTTAAAGGACTATTATTAAGAAAATATGTCACAATCTGTGGAGTATTTCTGAAAAAGTTAATACACTACATTTGGAAGTGTTGAGGTTAAGCAAGTTAAGTCCACACCAAGACTCGAAGTTGTGAAGGTCAGATTGCAACCGAAATGGGGAGGCCATGTCCTTAAAACTAAGACAAATCTTAACGTCATCCGCATACATAAAGACTCGAGAGTGATTTATGACTGAGGGAAGATCGTTTATGAATAATGTGAAAAGCAAAGGTCCCAGATGACTGCCCTGAGGCACTCCCGAAGTCACATGGATGGACCTAGAATATGAAGACTTGAAAAGAACCTTTTGAGTTCTTTTTGTCAGATATTCTCGAATCCAACCAAGTAAAGGGCTTGGAAAGCCAATATTACTTAACTTAAGAAGAAGAAGCGCATGATTAACAGAATCAAAAGCCTTACTGAAATCAGTGTAAATGACATCAGTTTGCCTTGCATTCTTAAATCCTTCGATCGTCAAAGATGTAAATTCTAATAGGTTAGTGGTTGTAGATCTATGTTTCACAAACCCATGCTGAGTTGGTGAAATAATAGAGCTACAAAAATGTTGCAATTGAGAAGTAATTATCTTTTCAAACGCTTTAGGAATAGCGGACAATTTAGAGATACCCCTATAGTTCGTTGCATCGGATTTCCTACCATTCTTATAAAGAGGAATGATATAGGATTTCTTCCAAATAGATGGAAAAGTTGAAGAGTTAACGGACAATACAAAAAGTTTTAAAATTGGCTTACATAGAGCCTCTGCGCAAAATCTGAGTACACAGCCTGGTATCCCATCGGGGCCAGGAGAGTACACTGGTTTTACTAAATTAAGCACGCTAAGTAACGAACTTTCATCAATCAAAGGATTATAGATACAATTAGACTTTTTCAACTGGTAAGGATACGAAAGATTCGCTCGATATTCCGTGGAGGAATAAGTTGTTTTAAAAAAATCAGCAAACAAATCAGCAATTTCTTGATCAGTGTCCGCTGTATTATTTTCAAAAGAAATTCGGGATGGAAGGACGGACGTCTTACGTTTAGAATTGACAAAGTTATAGAATAATTTCGGATTTTGTGAGAACTCAAATTTGCAACGCTGAAGGTAGTTCTTATAACATTGCGTGTTAAGCCTCATAAAATCCGAGCGTGCGACTATATAACGAGCGAAATCAGAGGGACGACATGATTTCTTGTACTTTTTATAATATCTCGATTTCACGTTCTTTAAGTTAGATAACTCACGAGAAAACCAGGGGGGTCGATGAGACAACACTGGCATCCTGCATGGGACACAAACCCTAAGAAGCGAATCGAGAGTATTGTAAAAAATAGAAATAGCTAGATCCATGTCTGAACAATTGTATAAAGGGGACCAATCTGTTGAAAGAATAAGCTCATTCAATTTAAGAAAGTTGGCTTTATGAAAGTTACGTGATCTAGGCTTTGTCTTAACACCAACAATTGGTGCTCGAAAAGGTAGATCAATAGTCAATTCTAAAGTGGGGTGAAATTTATCTTCCGGGAGGACTAGAGGGTCAGTTCTAGAAACAACGCAGTTGGAAGAATCAATCACAAATATCAGATCCAAAGATCTTCCATTCTTATTACGGACAGAGTTTATCTGGGCCAAGGATAATTCAAAAAGGCCATCAATAATCAAATGTGACGAAGAAGGAAGCAACGAAGCAGATTCATCTGAAGGTGACCATTGAATTTCAGGCAAATTAAAATCACCAAGAGCAATTAAGATGTCACTATCTGATAGCAAAGAAGAAACATATTGAATTGACTCTAGATGTTTGTTATATACTGACATGTCGGATTGTGGCGGAATGTAGGAACATGTTACGTAGGCGGAAAACGACTTGAGTCTAACCTTAACTCCAACAAACTCAATTTCCTGAAATTCAGGAGAATGAATAATGTCAGAGGGTAAGGTAGAGTCAACTGCTATCAAAACTCCTCCACCTACGCGATTGGTCCGATCACGCCTAAAAATTGAAAATTTTGAAGAAAGAACAGATGCATCGCTAATATCAGGTTTTAACCATGTCTCTGTAAAAGCTAAAATATTAAAATCAAATACTAAACTATCTACATATAGTCTAGGAAGCTTAGATTTAAGTCCTCTTACATTCTGATAGGCCAGACAAAGGGACGAGATTAGTTTTTTGAACCACCAGCAGATGCTGATGGTCCGGCAGAAGCTGAAGAGGCGGGGATAGAAAGCCTTACCGGATCTCGAGTTTTCTTTTTGGCCGTGTACTCTTTAACTAAAATGTGATCCGGCCAAAAACTGTTACTGCAAATACAGTCAAACAGTTCGACCGGGACACTAATCTTAAAAGAAGAGATCTCTCTTGAATAATTAAATTTAAATTTTTCCACCGATATTTTGTTGGCTTGAACTTTTGTCTTAATGAAAGCTAAGACGTCATCCGACGAATGTTCGGGATCAAGCCTAGAAACAAATATGTGTTTCTTCGGAGGAACACCTGTTAGAGGTCTACGGAGACCAGACATGGGATCCACCACGGCATTTATAACCGCAGCAGATTCAATCAGAGTGTCCGTATGTAGGCCTCTGACAGGATCCCTATTGGCAATATTCCCTATGTTGGATATATGCCCAGACATATCGGAAACTACAGCTTTTTTCGCCTGTAAAGGGAGACCATTTCCTGGAGAAATGGAAATAGTCTCATCTTTCCGATCACCTTGCGGAACGGGAGTAGTAAACGAAATAAGCTGCGGTGGATTTGGTTGTAGCAATGGAGATTGTGGTGCTCTGGCCGAGTTCAAATTGGGGACAGGCAGATGCATGGAAGGATTCCGCGCACTGGTTTTCTTACGCTTTGGAGACTCATTCAACAACTTATAATTGTTGAATTCTGCTTCCATAGCGTTAAACTCATCAGAGAGCTTACGAAAACCAGTGGACAGTTTTTTGAATCCATCCCTGGTCTGCCTCATGAAAACCCTCATTTCTATTTCAACTTCTCGGCATGAGTCACAGCCCCATTTAAGCCCCCCTACGTGCTCCAAACTATCCCTTACCCTGGCTGTGTAGCCCGCACATTTAACATGCATGACATTATCACACAGCCAACATGAGAGAAATACGTTATGGGGTGCAGGGGGGTTCAAACATTTCTTGCTTGAGCAGACAGACATTTTATAAAATTTAGTATTAATAAAAAAATAAAAATGTAAATTGGTGAAGAATAAAATAAAAGGCCAAAGAAAAAACTCACTCAGTAGTTGAAGCAAATTCGACACTTGGGTCAAACTTGCAGAGAAAATAGAAAGAAACTAAGAGAAAACACGCACACGTATCACGCGAGATAGAAAATAGGTCAGAGCGCGAGCAAAAGAAAAAAGGTAAAGAGCGGGAGAGCCACAAACACTGCACATGCAATAACAATGCATGGGCGAGAACGCGAGAGCAACTTGCAACGGTAAAGATTACAAACGCAAGATCAAAAGCAAATATAAAAAAGCGCCACAACAATGATATAAAATCTTTGCCAAAGAATAATTTTTAAATACTGTTTTGTTTTTGCGTTTGTAAGTAACAAACAAAAAAGCGATGAAAGGAGAGAACAAGAATTTAAATTAATCGCGATTTTATATTGATGAAAACAGAAAGTGGATGCAAAGGTTAAAAAAAACACGACTATCCACGAGGAAGTGATTATATTCTATCTTCCACTGACCATTGACAAATGCCCTTAAAAATCAGGGCAACCTACCGTTTTACCTACAAGTTCAAATATTAAAAATCGTTTCGGGATTTTCAATAATCTTTTTAGGATGCCCTTTTAGGTATATGCACAGGTACTTGATGGTTTTTTTTTTGTGCGGGTTTTTTGGGCGGCCTCCCAAGGCAAAAAAAAAAGACCCTTCTTTCTTTAAACAAAAATAAAAATATCCCTAATGAAGTGAAACACCCTTTATTTGCTTCTAATTATTAATGAATGAGCTCTTTATTATAAATCTGCCTTATGTAATTTCCATACCTATAAAAAATATGTATGTATATTTGAAAGTACTTTTTACATATATTACATATATAGTTTAAAAGGAAATGAAAAGATAAATTTCACATGCATATGATGGTCTTCAACATATTAGTTAATTTCTTAGATGCTCTAACAGAAAAAATGTAATCTTTCTCAAGTGTAAAATTATATAAGCGTTAAGCTTACCTAACATTAATTAAGCTCTATTTTGAGCTTAGAAGCGCTTTTATATAAAAATAAGCGAAAATAATGGTCCAAATTGTTTCTGATGTTGATGAAGAATGTACATTTTAGCGAAATTAATATACCATTTTGCTCTGTGGGTACAGCGTATAAAATTTTTAAAAAAATTGTTAACATGGATCAGCTCTAAATGCATGCTATCTCACTCCTATCTGTGAAAAAACTCAAGCGTCCTTGTGTAAACTAGCGAACGCTAGAGCTATGATAGCTCTAATACAATGATAGCTCTAATACAACTCTAGTTCTAGTTTTTTCCATTTTGCGGGGGCGGAAGTGGGCGTGGCAAAAATTTGAAACAAACTTGATCTGCGTATACACTAGACGGATATTGACACCAAGTTTGGTTACTCTAGCTCTTATAGTCTCTGAGATCTAGGTGTTCATACAGACGGACAGACGGACGGACAGCCGGACATGGCTATATCGACTCGGCTGTTAATGCTGATCAAGAATACATATACTTTATGGGGTCGGAAAATATTCCTTCTTCCTGTTACATACATTTTGGAGACTATGGGTACAGGGTATAAAAAGGCACACAAATTCAAGTTATCCATGGAAAATATAAGAAAAGGCATAATTCGGGGTTTTTTTTATTAACTATTGTTTAAGCGAAATTCAGTTCTAGGTACGACAAAAAAAAACAAAATTTCATGGAAATGGTAAAATAAATGAAGAAAACAAAGAAACGGCATTTTGACTCTGTCTTTTAATTCTTTGCAAAATGCAAACACTGATTGAAAGAAGACGAAAGTTAAAGTAACGGGACATCAAATACGAAAACGTTTTGTCGCGTGCTTTTCTTAAGTCTTCTTTGCAGTCATTCCTTCCAACATTTTGTTGAGTTCGGTGCACTTTATTATCCAAGTCAAATTTTCGCAATGCCTGGCAAAAGAACCGACAACAATTTAATACAATTGGTTTATTTTCATTATAATAAAGGGAAGACAGCAAAAGAGTTGGCTGAAATGTTCCAGGTCAAACTGAGAACAGTTTATACCATTATAAAACGCGCGGAACAGGAGAATAGGCTGGATCTGCAGACCTCCAAAGGCAGGCCAAAAAAGCTTTCTTGACGGAATTGTTCAAAAATCCTAAAAACGATTGAAAGCAAACCGCAAACAAGCCTCAGAGAATTGGTGGATGACATTAAAATCAATCTCAAGAAATCCATGTGCCCTGAGGCTGTTAGAAAAGTGCTAAATATCCAGAAATATTCATCACACGTAGCAAGGAAGAAGCCGTTGCTTTCAGCTGTTAATATTGAGAAACGCTTAATTTTCGGAACGTCTAATGTTACCAAGTCTCTGGAGTATTGGAACGATGACATCTTTCGTGATGAGACCAAGATCATGCTCTACTACAATGAAGGCCCTGGAAAAGTTTGGCGAAAACCGAATATAGCCCTCCAGGCAAAGAATATCGTGCCTACGGTAAAATTCTTCGAAAGGTGTTGGCGAGCTTCGCATTGAATTTTATTTGGACATATTGAAAAATGAACTGACAAAAAGTGCACACAATTTTGGCTTCCTTGGCCCACAAAACACCAGCAAATTCAAATACAAATTATACCAGGACAACGATCCGAAACATAAGTCGTTCCTGTGTCGCACTTGGGTCCTTTACAATTGTAGCAAAGTGATTGACGCGCCCCCACAGAGTCCGGATCTCAATCCAATCGAGAATTTGTGGGCCTTGCTCAAGAAAAAGGTAGCCAAACGATGCCCCACTTCAAAAGGCGATTTGATTCGATGCATAAATGAGGAGTGAGTTAAAATACCGGAATACTACGACATGAATGCTCTTATATCCTCGATGTTGCGACGTCTCAGAGCAGTAGTGGATGCTAATGGAGGGCATACAAAATATTAGCCAAATATTAGCTTGATCTTCAATAGAAATTTCTTTATGTATGTAATGTTTGCATTTTGCAAACAATTAATAGACTTATATTATTTGCTGTTTTTTTTGTTTCTATGAATTGTTTATGATTTTGTTTCTTTTTTCACTTATTTTTGATTACTATTTACCTCAGAATAGACTGAAAAAATATTATAAAAGACTAAACATAAAAATAAGTGCCTTTTATAATAAATAATTAAGTTAAAGTTCAATTTGTGTGCCATTTTTCATTTTGCAAACAATACTGTATAAACTTATTTTGTATTTCACTTTTCGGAGAACACATTGATCAACCCAAATACATATGTATATACATATGTAAGTATGCATTACATTTTCTACTAAAATTTGAGTTTTTCTATACAGAGTAATTTCAATAGATTTATTTCAACCTCCTTATCACCCCTCAATTGTATTTTGAATTTTTGTATTTATGAAACAAGCAAATTTTCCCTGGCGACTGTGAATATACCCTGTACCAAATAGAGATCATTAATTATGAATAGCCGAGTCGATATGACCATGTCTGTTTGTCCGTCTGTCTGTTTCTTCGCGCTTTTTCGAACTTAAATTTTGAGCTACGTGAAGAAAAGTCACATTATTCTCTTTATTGATCATTTATCCAAATCAAGTTTAGCTAGAAAGATGGACTAACTTCGGCCGTGCCAAAGCTCGTTTACCCTTGCAGATTTTGTCTATAAAATTCACCAGAAGCATTTTTGAAAATAATACATACCAAATTTACAAATTCCAAATTTTGAGCTTGAGAAAAGAAATTTTTCATACAAAATTTTTTTTTGTAGCGATTGTTCCTATAGCAGCTATATGATACATTCAACCGATTCTGATCAAACTTGGTTGAAGTATTGGAAACTATATTATACTCACAAGTATCATTTTCGTGGCATTCGGTTGAAAAACAACAGAGTTGTTGAGGATAAGCCTTACTCATACCGATCGCTCCTATGGGAGCTATATGATATAGTTAAAAGATTTTTTGAAATATTTAGTTGAGAATTTTTAAGCTTATTTTTTGATTTGAATAATTTTTTTCTTTACTTTAAACTTAACTTTTTTTTTCAAGATTTAACTAACATTAATGATTTCTTGATCGATTATTTTGATAAAATTTGTTGAGCTTATTTTCTGATTTGAAAAATTTTTTCTTTAGTTCTTACTTTTAAATTCTTATTTTAACTTACAATAAAAATACAGCGGTTGTTATCCTCTGCGGAAGCTCGGAATTTGTCCGTTTTAGTCTTCCTTACTCAGGTTCCGAAATCTTCTCCTCTTCAGGGGTTGGCTACGAGCGGGTCTTATAGCCTTGACAATCGCTGATTAGCACTTAAAAATTGTTTTATTATCGTGCTTACACTTTTATTTTTTTTTGTGTATTAATTTTGGAATGTTTTTGTTTTTTAATAGTCACAATAAAAAAATAGTTTATTTTTATATCGCGGAGTTTCACTATTAAGATGAATTGGCCAGCGGAGGTAGTAACTTATAAACTATTTGTGGCTATGTCGTTACTCCTTTTTAGCACTTAGAATTTACTATTCTATCGCGCGCCCTGGTCCCTGCTCGGGCGAGAGTTAAAAAACAAGTAATTAGTTGTTTTTATTTATATCGCAGCGATGCGACTTATTTATTTTATTATTAAATTGAAACTGAAAATTATTACAAATTTGGAAGCTTAAATATGCAAACGGCGGCAGCAGCGGCAACAGCTTCAGCAGCGTCGGCGGTTGCGCGTGTTGTTTCGCAATTTTCTTGAGAATTGTTTTTCACCTGAGCGAATGTATTGCAGACCTTAGTTCAGTACTTTTGGCCTGGCACGTTGCAGCGGGTCATTGGTTTAGATATCGACATATATGCGAACACGTGCTTTAGAAAACTACAAGCCGAGTGAGAGCTAGACAGAAAACTGTTTGTATTGTGTTTGCGAGAAGCTGAGCTCTATGGTGTAGTAGGTGGTGGCCAACCCTACAAATGAAATTGGCTCGGGTTTGCTCCGGGCGCGGCAAGTTGAAATATAATCAATAAAATCAATAACCCCATAAGCACCAAGTATTTGCAGCCAATTAGAAACGTTTAAATAAGCTTCTATGTACATACATATGTATGTATGCATACATAAACCACATACATATGTCCATATGTATGTACATATATGCGAACACGTGTGTTAGAAAACTACAAGCAAAGTGAGAGCGAGAAGGAAAACTATTTGTATTGTGTTCGTGTTTTCTTGAATTCGTACGAAATGTTATAGAGCGAGAAGCTGAGCTCTATGGTGTAGTAGGTAGTGATCAACCCTACAAATGAAATTGGCTCAGGTTTGATCCCGGGCGCGGCAAGTTGAAATTTCCTTATGTTGCTTTTTTTTTGTTTTAAATTTTTTTTAAATTTTATATTTACAAAGTTTAAATAATCTTGACGGCGATATGACGGAGAAAACAATTAATTAATCAACAGGGTATACAAACTTCGGGGCGGCCGAAGTTAGATCTTTTGATATATTTTCTCTTAACTTAAAATTAAAAACAATTGAATTTTAATACAAAGACTGAGTATTGAAATAGGTAAGAAAGTGAGAACTGAACGTTTCACGAATGATCAATATCTTTACAACTAATATTTTGCAATTTTTATACCCTTGCAGAGGGTATAATTAAATACGTCAGATGTTTGTGACGCATAGAAATAAACATTTCCGACCCAACAAGGTATATGTACATATATATTCTTGATCACCACGAATAGCCGAGTCGACATGACCATGTTTGTTTGTCCGTCTGTCTGTTTCTTCGCGCTTTTTCGAACTTAAATTTTGAGCTACGTGAATGAAAGACATACATATCATTCTGTTCATTTTACATTTTCAAATTAGGTTTTAAAATTAGTCGGATCGGACTACTATAAGGTACTACTATATAGGTACTATAAATAGGAAAAATCAGAGGTCACTGCCGCTGCTATCGCTGTCAACATCCGTCTAGTGTCTACGCAGATCAAGTTTGTTTCAAAATTTTGACACGCCCACTTCCGCCGCCGTAAATTAGAAAAAACTAGAAAGATGGACTAACTTCGGCCGTGCCGAAGTTCGATCTTGCAGATTTTCTCTATATAATTCACCAGAAGCATTCTTGTAAATTAAGCATACCAAATTTACAAAATTTTGAGCATGAAAAAAAAAAAGGTTTTTCAAACAAAAATTTTATTTTGTACCGATTGTTCCTATGGGAGCTATATGATATAGTCAAACGATTCTGATCAAACTTGGTTGAAGTATTAAGAAGTATATTAAACTCACAAATATCAAATTTCGTGGTATTCGGTTAAAAAACAATAGAGTTATTGAGGATAAACCTTATTCATGACCGATCGTTCCTATGGGAGCTATATTATATAGTCGTCGGATCGGGATGTTTCCGAGATGTATAATCGCAAAAAGGAGCCTTTGCTTAAAATTTCAGCTCTGTAGCTATTATGGTCTCGGAGGAGAAGCTGTTGATCCAGACAGACGGACAGACGGACATGGTCATATCGACTCGGCTATTCATGCTGATCAAGAATATATATACTTTATATAGTCGGAGATGCTTCCTTCAGTGCGTCGCAAACTTCTGACCAAAATTAATATACCCTCTGCAAGGGTATAACTAGAGCTAGAGTTGTATTAAAGCTATCATATTTCTTTTTGGCAGACTTCATTATATGCACCGTCTTTTTCTTGCGTACTTCATTTTGGTTTTGAGCTGGAGTGTGTAGTGTGCCACGCGTATTTAGGTACAATTGGCTAGAACGAAAACAGTTGCACACAGTTGGAAAGCATAGTTAATTAGGACAATAGTTAATCTGGCCTTGTGATCACTGACCTTATCTCAAGGTTTGAATTAAAAGATTTACGCTTAAGTATTATTGTTTGATCTGCCCAGTTGCAGATGGTACAAGACTCCAATGCTCAATAGCATGTGGAGTGGAGTAAGAAAAAATACGTCTTCTCCTCTTCGATTTCCATGAAGAAGTCATTATTATATCATTATCATATATTATCATTTAATGATATATTTGATGATGATTTAGAAGAAGCGTCAAATACTACGCGAAGTTTAGTTGATGAGCTCTGCGGTCTAAGGACACAATGGTGAGGAATAATGTAATGATTTCCCGGTTGCAAATTGTCTAACGAAGCTGCCTCCATGTGATTCAACTTAAGGAATTCATCTGAAAATTCGATGTACATTTTCTTTAATTTGTGTTGAGATGCAAGCCGTCTTTCTGGTTGAAGAAAACGTCTTTTTGCACAGGACAACGAGTCTCCAAGTTGTTCAGGCGATTCCTTGAACGGCAACCAAACCTGTATGCGCCCTGAATCCAGGAATTGTGTGTGCACCTGAAAGTGAGTTTCACATGCTTGTTCTTCTGAGCTGAAGGAAATATCTTTATTTTGAATTTCATGTATTTCATCCATTTTCCAAAACCTTTCTAATAGTATGTTAAGGTCTTGCTGTTGCGTTAAATTACAAGTGTAGTGTTGAGTTGATTGAGGGTCAGCAATCTTACCCCCGACGATCCATCTTAATGCAGTTTCCACTAGATGAGGACGACCAATTCCTAAACTAATTTTACCCGTCTTAAGTAGATCAAAAAACTCCTTTACGCTAAGCAATAAATGATGACGGTCCAAAGATAATGATGTCACGATGAATGCGATCAAATAAACGAGTAAACGAATTTATATAGTTTTTAAGGTTTTATGTTGGGACTTGCGAAGTGCAGAATCCTGTCACGGTCGCCAATGTTTGATCTGCCCAGTTGCAGATGGTACAAGACTCCAATGCTCAACAGCATGTGGAGTGGAGTAAGGAAAAATTCGTCTTCTCCTCTTCGATTTCCATAAAGAAGTCATTATTATATTTTGGTTTCATGAGTGAGAAGCTCTTCATGAGCCATGTAACAGAAGCTTTTAGAACATGTAAATGTAACTAAAGTGGTATAAATTCCAATAATCTTAAACAAATAATATAAGAAATCTTAATATATACAAATATAATTTTAACGATGACGTCTCCTCCAACAATTATTATAGTTCTGTTTTATTTTTCACAAGGTTTATATAATTTCTTAGTAATTAAGACAAAATTAAAATTAAATATCAAAGAAGCTAACTTCGGCCGTGCCGAAGTTTGTATACCCTTGCAGATTAATTGATTACTTTCTCCGTCATATCGGATTCAAGATATTTTAAAAATTAGAAATATAAAATTTAAAAAAAATTTAAACCAAAAAAAGAATCAGTAAGAAAAAATTCGAGTTTGCCAACGGCCGGATTTGAACCTCCGCTCACGTCATTTCTAGAATCGATCTCTACCTATTGCGCTACTAAACTTATAATTCACTGCCTCGCTATTTCGGTATACATTGCAAGCGTCCAGCTTCTCGCTCTCTAAATTTTCTGACGAATTCTAGAAAACAACAACACAATACAAAAATTGTTTTCTGTCTCTTTCTGCTTCGCACTCAGCTTGTAGTTTTTTCAAGCACGTGTTCGCATATATGTATGTATGTATGTATGTTTGTATGTTTCCATGTATGTTGTTTGTGTACGAATATATAAAAGCAAATATAAACGTATTTAATTGGCTGCATATGCAAACATACTGATGCTAATGGGGGTTGATTCATTGATTTTATTGATTTATGTCGGTGTTTATTATCCGATCTGATTCAAACTTACTGATATGATGTAAAAGTATAATTCTCATCTGTTCACCAAATTTGGTTGAGATATCTTAAAAAACAAAAAACATACTTTTTCTGATGGGGGTTGATTATTGTTTTTATTGATTTATGTCGGTGTTTATTATCCGATCTGAATCAAACTTGCTGGTAAGGTGTAGAAGTAGAATTCTCATCTGTGTGCCATTTGGTTGAGATATCTCAAAAAACAAAAAAGTTTTTCTCACAAGAACTGTTTTGAACAACACAAATTTTAACCGAGGTACCTCTGATCTTTCCTATTTTTCTATAACTTATAGTTGTCCGATCATACCAACTCTCGAACTTAATTTAGATAAATCATCAATGAAGAGAATGATATGACTTTTTTATTCACGTAGCTCAAAATTTAAGTTCGATTCCTTGCGAAGAAACAGACAGACGGACAGACGGACAGACGGACATGGTCATATCGACTCGGCTTTCGATGCTGATCAAGAATATATATACTTTATGGGGTCGGAAACGATTATTTCTATGCGTTACAAACATCTGACCAATTTTATTATACCCTCTACAAGGGTATAAAAAGTATACATAGTATTTTTATAACTTTGCAGAGGGCATATTAAATTTGGTCAGAAGTTTGCAACGGACAGAATCTGTCTGGATCAACAACTTCTCCTCCGAGACCCTTATATGTACATACGAGGTACATAAAGAACTGAAATTGTATAAACTTATTGTTGCTGAGGCATTGTGTATCTCGGAATCATTCCGATCTTAGGACTATATCATATAATAATCTAAGCTAATAATCATACTTTTTCCATTTTATACAGATTTGTCTATATATGTACATAAATTTACATGCATACATACATTCATACATATAAACTTATTTTGTATTCCACTTTTCGGAGAATACATTGATCAACCCAAATACATATATACATATGTAAGTATGTATTACGTTTTATACTTAAATTTGAGTTTTTCGATACAGAGTAATTTCAATAGATTTATTTCAACTTCGTTATCACCCCTCAATTCTATTTTGAGTTTTTGTATTTATGAAACAAGCAAATTTTCCCTGGCGACTGTGAATATACCCTGTACCAAATAGAGATCATTAATTATGATTAGCCGAGTCGATATGAACATGTCTGTTTGTCCGTCTGTCTGTTTCTTCGCGCTTTTTCGAACTTAAATTTTGAGTTACGTGAAGAAAAGTCACATAATTCTCTTTATTGATCATTTATCCAAATCAAGTTTAACTAGAAAGATGGACTAACTTCGGCCGTGCCAAAGTTCGTATACCCTTACAGATTTTGTCTATAAAATTCAGCAGAAGCATTTTTGAAAATAATACATACCAAATTTACAAATTCCAAATTTTGAGCTTGAGAAAAGAAATTTTTCATACAAAATTTTTTTGTAGCGATTGTTCCTATAGCAGCTATATGATATAGTCAACTGATTCTGATCAAACTTGGTTGAAGTATTAGAAACTATATTATACTCACAAGTATCATTTTTGTGGCATTCGGTTGAAAAACACCAGAGTTATTGAGGATAAGCCTTACTCATACCGATCGCTCCTATGGGAGCTATATGATATAGTTAAAAGATTTTTTGAAATATTTAGTTAAGAATTTTTAGTTTTATATATTTTTTTTTAAATTTTCTTGTCGCTAGAATGATTACTTGATTGTACAATAAAATTTTTTAAGCTTATTTTTTGATTTGAATAATTTTTTTCTTTACTTTAAACTTAACTTTTTTTTCAAGATTTAACTAACATTAATGATTTCTTGATCGATTATTTTGATAAAATTTGTTGAGCTTATTTTCTGAGTTGAAAAATTATTTCTTTAGTTCTTACTTTTAAATTCTTATTTTAACTTACAATAAAAATACAGCGGTTGTTATCCTCTGCGGAAGCTCGGAATTTGTCCGTTTTAGTCTTCCTTACTCAGGTTCCGAAATCTTCTCCTCTTCAGGGGTTGGCTACGAGCGGGTCTTACAGCCTTGACAATTGCTGATTAGCACTTAATAATTGTTTTATTATCGTGCTTACACTTTTATTTTTTTTTTTGTGTATTAATTTTGGAATGTTTTTGTTTTTTAATAGTCACAATAAAAAATAGTTTATTTTTATATCGCGGAGTTTCACTATTAAGATGAATTGGCCAGCTTAGGTAGTAACTTATAAACTATTTGTGGCTATGTCGTTACTTCTTTTTAGCACTTAGAATTTACTATTCTATCGCGCGCCCTGGTCCCTGCTCGGGCGACAGTTAAAAAACAAGTAATTAGTTGTTTTTATTTATATCGCAGCGATGCGACTTATTTATTTTATTATTAAATTGAAACTGAAAATTATTACAAATTTGGAAGCTTAAATATGCAAACGGCGGCAGCAGCGGCAACAGCTTCAGCAGCGTCGGCGGTTGCGCGTGTTGTTTCGCAATTTTCTTGAGAATTGTTTTTCACCTGAGCGAATGTATTGCAGACCTTAGTTCAGTACTTTTGGCCTGGCACGTTGCAGCGGGTCATTGGTTTAGATATCGACATATATGCGAACACGTGCTTTAGAAAACTACAAGCCGAGTGAGAGCTAGACAGAAAACTGTTTGTATTGTGTTTGCGAGAAGCTGAGCTCTATGGTGTAGTAGGTGGTGGCCAACCCTACAAATGAAATTGGCTCGGGTTTGCTCCCGGGCGCGGCAAGTTGAAATATAATCAATAAAATCAATAACCCCATAAGCACCAAGTATTTGCAGCCAATTAGAAACGTTTAAATAAGCTTCTATGTACATACATATGTATGTATGCATACATAAACCACATACATATGTCCATATGTATGTACATATATGCGAACACGTGTGTTAGAAAACTACAAGCAAAGTGAGAGCGAGAAGGAAAACTATTTGTATTGTGTTCGTGTTTTCTTGAATTCGTACGAAATGTTATAGAGCGAGAAGCTGAGCTCTATGGTGTAGTAGGTAGTGATCAACCCTACAAATGAAATTGGCTCAGGTTTGATCCCGGGCGCGGCAAGTTGAAATTTCCTTATGTTGCTTTTTTTGTTTTAATTTTTTTTTAAATTTTATATTTACAAAGTTTAAATAATCTTGACGGCGATATGACGGAGAAAACAATTAATTAATCAACAAGGGTATACAAACTTCGGGGCGGCCGAAGTTAGATCTTTTGATATATTTTCTCTTAACTTAAAATTAAAAACAATTGAATTTTAATACAAAGATTGAGTATTGAAATAGGTAAGAAAGTGAGAACTGAACGTTTCACGAATGATCAATATCTTTACAACTAATATTTTGCAATTTTTATACCCTTGCAGAGGGTATAATTTAATACGTCAGATGTTTGTGACGCATAGAAATAAACATTTCCGACCCAACAAGGTATATGTACATATATATTCTTGATCACCATGAATAGCCGAGTCGACATGACCATGTTTGTTTGTCCGTCTGTCTGTTTCTTCGCGCCTTTTCGAACTTAAATTATGAGCTGCGTGAATGAAAGACATACATATCATTCTGTTCATTTTTCATTTTCAAATTAGGTTTAAAAATTAGTCGGATCGGACTACTATACGGTATAGGTACTATAAATAGGAAAAATCAGGTCACTGCCGCTGCTATCGCTGTCGCTATGGTCGCTGCCGCTGTCGCTGTGTGCAGTTGTTGCATTCGATGTTGTTGATGGTGCATTTTATGTTGGTAGTGTTCAATGTCTTGGACATTCATACCGCGGATAGTAACCAGTCATTGAACTTCTTGCGCATATATTCTTAGTATCTTAGAACCCTATGTGTTAACTTATATACTTCATGGTGTCGGAAACGTTTATTTCTCTGCGTTACAAACATCTGACCATTTTTATTATACCCCCTGCAAGGGTATACATATCAAAGAAGCTTTGCCGTGCAGAAGTTTGTATATCCTTGCAGTTTAATTAATTACTTTCTCTGTCATATTGGCCCGAAGATTTTTAAAGCTTTGTAAATATAAAATTTTAAGAATTTGAAGAAAAACCAGTAAAGAAGCTAGCTTCGGGCGTGCCAAAGTTTGCATACTTTTACATTTCTTAAAACAGTTCAATTTTATATAACTGCACCAATCTGTGAAATACGATAATAATTCAAGATATTTTATCTCAGCTCATCTTTTTATACCCTGTACCCATAGGGTTCATTAACGTGGCTAAAATGTATGTAACAGGGAGAAGGAAACATTTCCGACCCCATAAAGTATATATATTCTTGATCAGCATCAACACTTAGATCTCAGAGACTATAAGAGCTAGAGTTACCGAACTTGGTGTCAACATTCGTTTAGTGCATACGCAGATCAAGTTTGTTTCAAATTTTTGCCACACCTTCCGCCAAGCAAATTAGAAAAAACTAGAGCTAGAGTTGTATTAAAACCTATCATATTTCTTTTTGGCAGACTTCATTATATGCACCGTCTGACCGAAATCGGTCAATAAATATCGGAGATATATGTACATATATATGTTCTGTACTGAAATGTCATGGACAGCTTTGTACCGAATGACGCATTAGTTTCGTTCCCTGATATGAGTGAGCGAGAAAGAATGCGTTGGCTGTTTCGGCTTGTTAAGAGTATTTTACTTGCTTACTTCATTTTTGGTTTTGAGCTGAGTGTGTAGTGTGCCAAGCGAATGTAGGTACAATTGGCTAGAACGAAAACATGCACACAGTTGGAAAGGTAATTTTCCAACCTTCATTCTATTTAAAAGCATAGTTAATTAAGACAAAAGTTAATCTGGCCTTGTGATCACTGACCTTATCTCAAGGTTTGAATTAAAATATTTACGTTTAAGTATTATTATAGTCGCACAAGCAGATGAGCGCTATGTGGATGTACTGTGTTGTCTAATAAATGTTCGATGTTGGAGTTAGAGGCAGGCGGGATCGAACTGCATTGGAGCAAATTCGACCCGCTTCGCAGACTTAGGTTAAGAAAAGAAAAATGAAAATATAGTCGAAAAGTACATTTTTAACCGATCGCAAGCAAATTTATTCCATTCGATATTCTTTCCTAGCAAAAAGGAAGTCCCAAATTTAAATCAATTAAAAACTATCATAAAAACTCTTATGATTTTTCATGGCGCCCGAGCAGGGACAAGTTTAAAGTGATAGAATAAAGACAAAATAAAAAGAACAGTGGTGTACATATGTACATGTATATATATACATAACTATTAAAAGAAAGAAGCTCAAAATTGTGAAGTGAACTTGTAAAGTTTTACTGTTGCGAAAAGTACTTACATATATACATATACATATGTAAATATTTTTCTAAAAACAAAACGCAAAGAAAAACACCAAACAGTTCACAGTTAAGCTACACACCGCGCCGAAAAATTAACACAACAAAAAACATAAAAAATTTCTCCCGCGTCTGTCGCGAAACAAATAAAAAAAAAACAATCTTGAAAACTACTTGGAGTGGTCGTAGTCATCCCCATAATCCATCGATGTCGGATTTAAGGAAAGTTGAGTCTAAAGCGAATGTCAACTCCAAGGTAAAGTGCTAAAAATTGAAAGAGCCCAAATCGAGAATTTCTTGTTAATTGTACTAGCCATCTTTAGCACACACTTTCAATTTCTAGCACAGAAGTAGTTGAGCTTAAAAAAATAATAATTGCATGCACTTTTACATTTTATATATACATAAATACATTCATGTACTAATAATTGAACCGCTTCTTTTAGTGTATTAAAAATTTAAATTATTGCAATGCTGATCGTAAGATTCTAATTTTGTGGTAAAGTAATACCACAAAATTATTTGTCGGTGTTTGGTAACAAGTTAAATTTCTTTTTTGTTGCCAAGCGCAAAAATTCGCTCTTCGCCCCTCAGAACCCCCTCTCACACAATTTGCATTATATGCTTACTGTTTAGTTGCTCTGCAGCGCACACACACATACATACATATATATCCATACAACGGAATTTCTATTTCGTTTTGTCGTTTTCGTCGTTGTGTTGTTGTTGCGTGCAGTGGTTAGCGCGCTTACAGCTGGTGACGCGCTACCCTAGAAACCAACTAAATTTGTGGGGTATGTACTTTTTCCGTATCGTTTGTCAAAATAACCTACATTTTGGCAAATTAGCTGGGTATATAATTTTTTTCACACAATTCATGAAAAATACCCTGCATTATCTTCTCGGTTTGACATTTTATTTTTTATAATTTTTTTTGTTGTCAATAAAATTCTTTCGCTCGAAATATATTATAAAGAATCGAAAATTCAAAATAATTTCCTTATATACATATATTGAGAGATGAAAGTATTTCGCTTCAAGTCACAGAGTTGGAATGTCGATTGGAAATGTTGAGTACGAACATCGACACCGCTCTGAGATATCAGACTCGAGTAGAAACGTTCGACTCTGATGACGAGTACAGGTCCGAGTTGGAAGAGTTGTGTTTATCCACAAAAGCACAACTTAAATCCGCATTTAAAAGATCGTCCGATGCCAGCACGCCTGTAGAAACCAAGTCCGTAGGAACAACTCCGTCTCGTCTTCCGATTTTGCAACTGCCTAAATTTAGTGGCAAATACTCAGAGTTTAAAAATTTTATGTCACTGTTCGAAACCCTTGTTCATACGAACGTCTCAATTCCAAAAATTGAAAAGTTTAATTATTTAATCTCGCGTCTGTCTGGTGAAGAACTGTCAAAGCGTTTCAAGTGTCAGAAGACAATTATGATAAGGCGATCCTTAACCTAAAAAAGGTCTATGACAACGATTGCCTCATTTTCATGGAAAATATTTCCGCGCTGTTCAGCCTCCCTAAAATGGCACATCCGTCGGCTGCAGCTTTGAGAAGCCTTGTCGACACGGTTTCGGCAATTTATGGCTCCCTGTTGTCTATTGAAGACGAAAAAGTGATTTTAAATGCCATTTTAATTCACTTAGTTATGAACAAGGTCGATTCGCAGACGAAGCGTAAGTGGGAAGAGCAGCTCAATTATGCGACAATACCTTCGTGGAAAGAATGCGAGACAACGCTTAAATGGCGTCATCAAAATATGTCGGCTGAAGAATCAGCGAAGAATTCGCTCGATCTCGTTAGATCAGAGCCGAAATCAGTTTCCACGAAGCAGCATAATCGTAGCACATTTTCGTGTTTTGTGGCGAATAAAAAAGTTAATAAGAAGACCCCAAAATGTGCGTATTGCAATTCCGAAGACCATATAATTTCCAGTTGTCCGTCATACTCAGCGTTATCGGTGAAACAACGTTTCGATTTCGCAAAATCAGCTCCGCTTTGCATTAATTGTCTTCGGAAGGGTCACGCTGTCGCTAAATGCACAGCGAAAAAGTGTCGTGTATGCAACAAGTCGCACCATACGTTGCTTCACATATACACAGTCAGCAGTGGTCGAGCGTTACCACCACCTCCACAAGATCTACCTTCTACCTCACATGTTATGCATGTGACGGCTCCAAAGAGTGTGATTCTTGCAACTGCAATCGTTGGTGTTAGAACGAAAGCTGGCGATTTCGTGCTAGCCCGAGCTTTGCTCGATAGTTGTTCCATGACTAACTTGATAACAGAAGAAATGGCTCAACGGTTGCAGTTACCTAGAGAGGAGTGTCCAATCGACTTGCTTGGTATTTCTGAATCCAATGTTCAAGTCACAAAATTGATACACACGGTGGTAAAGTCGCGAGTCAATCGCAGTGAGGTACCTTTAGAGTTCGGTATCTTGACGTCTATTTCGTCCTACCAGCCACCCGAAACAGTCAACATCACTGGTTGGAAAATTCCGAACAATGTACAATTAGCCGACCCTCTTTTTCATAAGCCACAAAAAATCGATATGCTTATCGGAGCAGATGCGTTCTACGACCTTTTATCAATTGGTCAAATAAGGCAAGGCCAAGGACGCTTCAAAAAACAATATTTGGATGGGTTTTATCCGGGCGGTACCCTTCTGGTATTGGAGAAATTCAGAAGAGGACAGTCAATTTGAGTTATCAGAACGAAGTCCTAAGCTCAATTGACAAGACCTTGCAGAAATTTTGGAAAAATTTCATCTCCTGCTCATCAGCTGTGCGAAAAACATTTCGCCGAAAACTTGCAAATTTTACCATCGGGTCGTTTTCAGGTGAAGCTGCCGTTTAAAACGAATCCCAATGCGCTTGGGAGGACATTTGACGTTGCCAAACGGCGGTTCTTGTCGCTAGAAAGAAGATTGTCTAAAGATGTGCAATTGAAACAAATGTATCTGGAGTTCATGGAAGAATATCTTTCATTGGGACATATGTCAGAAACAGACAATAAAATTCCAGATCATCCACATTACTTCATTCCGCACCAGGTCGAAAAGAAGCATTTCACAAAATTGTTGAAATACTTCAAAATAAAGAATTCCGAGAAGATTTAGGAAAAATTCGTAAGAGCGCCAGAGTTGGTCAAAAACTTCAAGGTGACTCCATTTCTGCAAGAATACACTGGTTCGTGGTGCTCATTTTCGTTGTTGAGAGTCGGGGGGCCGACTTGTAAACGAACCTATTTTATATGATGCGAAATTTCCGCTCATTTTATCGAAACGCTCGCAATTCGTGCGAAGCTGTCCGTCACCTCCATTTATCGAATTGTCATATTGGCCCAAGAGCTCTAGTAAGTCTCCTGCGTGAGCAGTTGTGGATTGTTAACGCTCAAGAAGTCTGTGTCTTATTTATGTCCGATTTAAGCACTAATACCTTTCTTATGGCTTTCCAAAAGTTCATCGGCCGGAGAGGAGTGCCGCAAGCAGTCCACTGCGATAACGCAACGACGAACTTCGTCGGAGCGAGTCGGGAGCTGGAGGATATTCGGCACAACATCGAAAGCGAGGTGGACGCAGTGCGGGAATTCGCGTTAACAAGCGGATGCGAATTTGCGTTCATACCGCCTAGAGCACCGCACTTCGGAGGACTATGGGAGGCAAATGTCAAGTCTGCAAAACACCTACCCCTACGGACGATAGCCAATGCCAGTCTCACGGCTGAAGAGCTGGAAACGGTGCTCGTGGCAGTCGAGGCCGCACTCAACTCCAGGCCTCTGCCAGCGGTCAGCCAGGACCCAACCGACGGCGAGGCCATAACTCCCGGCCACTTGCTGATCGGAGGGCCCTTAAAGGCACTGCCGCACCACGGGACTCCGGACCAGGAGAGTCTCAGCGGCTGCTTAAAGCGATGGCGAGCGGGCCAAGTGGCACGAGGGGAGGCCCAACATCGGTGTGGGAGATCTCGTCCTCGTCGCAGAGGACAATCTACCACCTCAACAGCGGATGACGGGCCGAGTGGTGGCCACAAGCGTCGGGCAGGACGGCGCAATCAGGGTCGCAGACGTAAGGACGACCGGAGGCACCACCTCCAGAAGAGCGATCCAAAAGCTGGCACCTTTGCCAGTTCTTTGAAGGCCTAAAGCCCTCCAAGGGGCCGGTGTACGCGCAGATGAGCGCTATGTGGATGTTCTGTGTTGTCCAATAAATGTTCGATGTTGGAGTTAGAGGCAGGCGGGATCAAACTGCATTGGAGCGAATTCGACCCGCTTCGCAGACTTAGGTTAAGAAAAGAAAAATGAAAATATAGTCGAAAAGTACATTTTTAACCGATCGCAAGCAAATTTATTCCATTCGATATTCTTTCCTAGCAAAAAGGAAGTCCCAAATTTAAATCAATTAAAAACTATCATAAAGACTCTTATGATTTTTGAATAGTTATGTTTTATTTTTCACTAGGTGAACATCATTTCTTAGTAATTAAGACAAAATTAAAATTGAGAAGTATACATAGTATTTTTATATCTTTGCAGAGGGCATATTAATTTTGGTCAGAAGTTTGCAACGGACAGAATCTGTCTGGATCAACAACTTCTCCTCCGAGACCCTTATATGTATATACGAGGTACATAAAGAACTGAAATTGTATAAACTTATTGTTGCTGAGGCATTGTGTATCTCGGAATCATTCCGATCTTAGGACTATATCATATAGCTAATAATCATACTTTTTCCATTTTATACAGATTTGTCTATATATGTACATAAATTTACATGCATACATACATTCATACATATAAACTTATTTTGTATTCCACTTTTCGGAGAATACATTGATCAACCCAAATACATATATACATATGTAAGTATGTATTACGTTTTATACTTAAATTTGAGTTTTTCGATACAGAGTAATTTCAATAGATTTATTTCAACTTCGTTATCACCCCTCAATTCTATTTTGAGTTTTTGTATTTATGAAACAAGCAAATTTTCCCTGGCGACTGTGAATATACCCTGTACCAAATAGAGATCATTAATTATGATTAGCCGAGTCGATATGAACATGTCTGTTTGTCCGTCTGTCTGTTTCTTCGCGCTTTTTCGAACTTAAATTTTGAGTTACGTGAAGAAAAGTCACATAATTCTCTTTATTGATCATTTATCCAAATCAAGTTTAACTAGAAAGATGGACTAACTTCGGCCGTGCCAAAGTTCGTATACCCTTACAGATTTTGTCTATAAAATTCAGCAGAAGCATTTTTGAAAATAATACATACCAAATTTACAAATTCCAAATTTTGAGCTTGAGAAAAGAAATTTTTCATACAAAATTTTTTTTTGTAGCGATTGTTCCTATAGCAGCTATATGATATAGTCAACTGATTCTGATCAAACTTGGTTGAAGTATTAGAAACTATATTATACTCACAAGTATCATTTTTGTGGCATTCGGTTGAAAAACACCAGAGTTATTGAGGATAAGCCTTACTCATACCGATCGCTCCTATGGGAGCTATATGATATAGTTAAAAGATTTTTTGAAATATTTAGTTAAGAATTTTTAGTTTTATATATTTTTTTTAAATTTTCTTGTCGCTAGAATGATTACTTGATTGTACAATAAAATTTTTTAAGCTTATTTTTTGATTTGAATAATTTTTTTCTTTACTTTAAACTTAACTTTTTTTCAAGATTTAACTAACATTAATGATTTCTTGATCGATTATTTTGATAAAATTTGTTGAGCTTATTTTCTGAGTTGAAAAATTATTTCTTTAGTTCTTACTTTTAAATTCTTATTTTAACTTACAATAAAAATACAGCGGTTGTTATCCTCTGCGGAAGCTCGGAATTTGTCCGTTTTAGTCTTCCTTACTCAGGTTCCGAAATCTTCTCCTCTTCAGGGGTTGGCTACGAGCGGGTCTTACAGCCTTGACAATTGCTGATTAGCACTTAATAATTGTTTTATTATCGTGCTTACACTTTTATTTTTTTTTGTGTATTAATTTTGGAATGTTTTTGTTTTTTAATAGTCACAATAAAAAATAGTTTATTTTTATATCGCGGAGTTTCACTATTAAGATGAATTGGCCAGCTTAGGTAGTAACTTATAAACTATTTGTGGCTATGTCGTTACTTCTTTTTAGCACTTAGAATTTACTATTCTATCGCGCGAGTTACCCAACATTCTTGCTCCGCGCCATCTCCCCCACTAAAGCCGCCTCGTGCTTGATCAGCACGAATCGGCCGTTGACATTTCTGCCCACATTCAGCGTCAGCTCTGACCATTCGCTTGACAATGTTGCAAGCATCCGGTCAAAAGCTGACAAGGCAGAAAAACCCTTAACCGAAGAAGTCAACGGGAAGAATGCTATGACCAACGGAGTCAGTCTCTTGCGGAGAACCACAGAATAAAGAAGGAGCAGAACATATTATTTTCAAATAAACACAAAGTTATTATTATTTAGTTATTCATTCAACTAAAAATTGGAAGGAGCTTACAGGTATCCAGGAGAACCATAACTGACGCAGCCGACTACAACGAACCGTGGAACACGATGAGCAGAATTTATATACTACTAATAGCGTAAGAAATTATGTCTAGTGTAGTTCAAGAAGAATGTTGTCTAGAAAAGTGAAAAAAGGAGAAAATGTAATAAAATAAAAAGTGTGTATAAAAAATAAAAAAAAATTTGAATAAAATGCGCAAGTGAAAGTGTTCGTACAACATCAATCGCTGATGTTGTTGCCAAGACTAATCTCAAGGCCGAGGACCACAAGTGCGTTTAAAACCTATACAAATTCCAACAAAAAAAAAAGGAAATATATACATGATAAAACCACCATCGGCAAACAAAATAGATAAATTCCTATTAATTATTTTCAACTACAATATGTGCAAGTGGAAATGTTTGAGTGACATCAATCGCTGATGTCACTGCTGATAACAAATATTATAGCCAAGCATCACAGAGCAAGAAAAAATTCAACTGTCGAAAGTGAACACGTATCGCCAACAATTAGTGTCGTGGCTAATACAAATTTAAATAAAATCTTAAAAAGTCAAAACAAATCAAAGCTATTATAAGTGGTACAGTACAGTACTAACATTTCCAATATTAAAGGGTATGCAACAAAACAAAATAAAGTAATTCAATATCAAATACAATGTGAATTTATGCCAGCGTGGCATCAATCGCTGATGTCGCCGCCGAAGCAAATGTTAAGGCCTGGCACCACAAAGTATTAAATGAATTTGAAGCAAATACATACATATATATAAAGCATACAATGTGTGAGATACTCGTGTGGCATCAGTCGCTGATGTCGCTACCCACACAAATATTGAGGTCGGGTAGCACAAAGAATATATATATATTTGAAATTTTATAAAAAAAAAAAACACACACTTAAAATACACTATGTATGAAACAGAACTATATTTGCATATTTACGACGGAAATACTTGAGTTGACTCAATCGCTGAAGCAACTGCCAAAAGAGGCCAAGTATCTCGTACTATGAACAAAATAAGTCAACAAAGCAATAAATTAGCGACTTCACACAAATCACAATATATATGAAAAATTTTACTAAATAATATTATATTTAATACGAAATTTTACAATATTATTATCATTATCAAACCTATTTTTGAACAAACATGATGCGATACTATTCACTCTATATTATATACAACACATATATTCATCCACTAAAAAAAAAAAAAAAAAAAAAAAAAAAAAAACAATCAATTACAGAAGCAAATACACACTTATATTACAAGATCAAATATCAACGGAGAAATCCCTTTCCCAAAAACGAACAAGGTTACTCCACAAACACCGTACAATTCCTAAAAACAATATATATATTGTACGCAGAAACATTGCAAAGAAATTATTGAAAAGCAACACACAAAAACACATTGTCACACACTTCAACAAATTTTTGTAAAACAAAACACAAAATATTGTAATACAACACAACCAATAATTACCCCACTTACAATACGTACTGTGCATTATCGTTTCCAAAAGTAAGGGAAATTAGTTAAACTCTGAATTAAATGTCAAAGAAATTACTAATACATATAATACCCACAAAATCATCGAGCCTACCTAACATTAGTGAGGAAGTAGATACCACGAAGGCAGTCATGACCGATTCAGGTAACCATTCTGCAGTAACGAATATACAAACGGTAACCACTGAAGGAATGTCTTCTTTCACATCACCATCAGTTAGTGGAGCATCCAACAACTCAGACATGTCATTCGTAATACGCCCAGCAGATGTTTTAGCCATGATCAAAGAACTTATTCCATTTGAGGGAAATCCAGCAAAATTAAGTAATTTCATTGAAAGTGTTGAAGATATTCTTCTCTTGGTAAAGGATATGGACAGGACAAACTTCGCTCAAATATTACTCAGAAGTATCAGAAATAAAATAACAGGTAGGGCTGATGATGCCCTAATAGCAGCCAACACCACACTGGTTTGGGACGACATTAAAGACAATTTAAACCGTATATTCTCCTATAAAAAAACCGAAGCAATTTTAATTACGGAAATTACAACCCTTCCGACAGGACTACCACTAGGGAAACTTTTCTATACCATAGGGAAACTAAAAGCCCAACTATTCGCATCAATGGGAACGGAAAACCCAAGTACAGCAATTGCAAAAGATAAAGGAAAAGTATACGACGACGTCTGTCTTAACGCTTTTTATAGAGGGAGCCATTGCGGAAGGAGGAGGAGGAAAATTTTCGAAACCAAGCCTCTCAACAACAACAGGGTACATAAATGAACGTCACTGTTCTTCACTTCCATATTTGTTCCTAAAATTTAATAACAATCAGAAAATACCTTTCCTAATAGATACGGGTTCTGCGAACTCTTTCATTGACCCAGAACTCATACAACCAATTAGCAAACAACAGTTAGTGACTCCCGTAACAATCAATGAAAAAGCAACAACAGAAATGTTTGACGAATTCAAAGAGCAAAGGAAAATACAATTTTTACTATTCAAATTCCATTCTTATTTTAACGGGCTTCTCGGAATGGATTTCTGGTCGCAAATAAAAGCAAAAATAAACATAGAAAACCTACAACTAGAAACACCAAACACAAAATCACAAATCTTGACAAGAATAAATAGACCAAACCATACTGTATAACTGCAGGAACAAAATCAACAATGACACTCCCAGTTGAATCTAAAAATGGTGATTTCCTATATTCCACTACGACTTTAAGAGAAGGTCTTTTCTTATCAGGTGGCTTGTACAACGTCAAAAACGGGTCCGCTACTTTTGAAATCAATAACACAACTAATAATGACCAACACTTTTGCTTAGATCAACCCTTAAAAGGAACACAATTTAAAGAAAATGAATTTCTCACGAGCATGGCCTCGTATCTTCAAACATGAAAGACTACAAAACACTGACCAATTTAGAACATATAAAAACGGACCATCTATTTTCCCCATTTAAAATCAAAGATTACGAATTTCATAAAAAACTGTAATACTTATTTGAAACTAAAGTATGATAGACAACCTCAACAAGTTCCTTTTGAAATAACTGAAATCCCACTAAAACCACTTCATATCTTACACATAGATATTTACACCATTAACGCAGTAAACAACTTAACTATCATTGATAAATTCTCAAAATTTGCACAAGCATATCCAATAAATAATAGGAATGCTATAAGTATAGTTACTCATATTGAAACTTTCATTTGCCAATTTGGGCTTCCAGAAAAAATTGTTTGCGACCCAAGTAATGAACACGAATATTTAGAATAACTAAACCAATTTCGACAAAAAATATACCCAGAAGTTTCCAGCATTTAAATAGAATATGTGAAAAACGCACAGAAAAATTAAATCAAAATAGAACACAACCTTTTACAGTAGAACAAGGGAGTACAATATATAGAAAGGAAAATAGGAGAAACAAACTTACTCCACGATTCACCACCCATAAAGTAAAAGAAGACAAAGGAATTACTCTCATAACAGAGAAAAATCAAAAACTACACAAATCAAAGATTAGGAAGACCGCAAGCAATAATAACTCTAATCAAATATAACTATAATTGCAGACTCGCAAAAACATTCGCACAACGACTTGACATGAACACCTTGGACAATAACCAACCAATTGCTAAAATAAACCTGGGAGAAGCTAGAATAATAATAGCTCGGAAAATAATCAACCACCTTGTAGACCTAGGAACATACGAGAAAGCCACAGAACAATTCGATAAAATCATAACAGACTTACCAGACATAACGGATTTAGCAGATTTTAAAACGTCCTTACTAGAAAGATTACAACAACTAAAACATAAACTAACAAACCTCACCCCAAACAACAGGAAAAAGAGAGGTCCTTTTAATAGCCTAGGGACAGTTATAAAGTCGATATCAGGGAACTTAGATGCAGAAGATGGACTCCAACTAAATAATAAGATAAATAAGTTTGCTATGGAACAAGAGATAATAAATGAAGAAACCTATGTTAGATTTGAGAATATAACTAACCACATAAATAAAGAGCAGGAGGAACTAACCCACTTTGTAAACAATTTTGGAAACACAATATTTAAAGAAATAAACAATCAAGAACAAAAATTGCAATTCCTACAATATGTGCACAAAATAAACACTAATATATACATTTTATACAATCACCTCAATAACATATCCGAGAGCTTGTTATTTGCGAAATTCCAAATGATACCCAAATTTATATTAGATAAAAATGAAATAGACAAAATCACTGACATTCTTCTTGAACAAAATACACTTGCCAGAAAAACTATGCGTACAAGGTGAATGCAAAACTTTGGATCAAAAAAATTAATACTTGTAATTAAGATATTTTGAAAATTATTTTTTTTAATGATAAGCACATTAATTATGAATCATTTTTCTTAGGATTTTCTTTATTATTAATTATAGTTATTTTTATACATTTAAAAAACTAAAAAATCAACGAATTTCATATCAGAAAAAGTATGCTTATAGTATATATATATAAAAGTATATCTGTACAATTAGAACATGAAATTTACAATCTCATTACTCTAGAACCAATAATAAAAAAAAAGTGCGTCTAACGGTTAGACACGATAGAAGTGAAACCTTCCGTAAAACAAACAGAGAGAATGAGACGAAAGCAGCATTAGGAGCGGGATAATTATAGGTTCATTATAATATTGCTATAAAGGTCATATTTTATTTTCTTCATTTTATTATTATTCATCCTCAATGTTTTCAATTTCAACAAATGATACGAGTGGCTTATGATAGCTAAAATATGATACAAATGCTTTGGTTTCGATGTTGTCAACATATCTTTGAAATACCGCGTCAATCGTTGTTTTTGATCGTGTTGTTGATTCAGTGCGATTGTTACACATTTTTAAACTGAATGTTGTATTGAGAAAGTCAATTAAAGGAACCGCTGTGTCTAATGCAAAATTTACGTTAAAATCGCCACTTAAAATCATTGGAACTTTATCGTAATCTTTTCTAAGTATTCGCGATACTTCTGGTGTATACTTTATTAAATTTTCATGAATGAATTCCGTGATGCTATTTATTGATTGATTCGGTGAAATATAAATTGCCACAATTAAAACTGTTTTTCCATTGCTCAATCTGGTTTCGCATGCACATATTTCTCCCACTTTAGAGAGCTGAACAGACAGTGATTCTAGTTGCTTTGCATTCATATCTATCTGTGGAGTTACAATACGAGCACCGTCATTTTGATTGTGGTATATTGCAACACCGCCTGCTCTCGTTTGTGGTCTTTTAAATTGAACTACAATATCAAAACTGGGAATGTCAAAAATGGTTTCATTATCCAACCAAGTCTCGGAAAGAATTAGAAAATTTGACGATGTTGCTACTTTGTCTAACTGCAGATCGTGTACATGAGCGCGCAAACTTTGGCAATTAAATGTAAATAATGACAACCCTTCCCTAGCTGTTATAAAATCACTTAATAACCTTCCAATTGTTTCAAGTCGATTGAGATGTAGCCTTTGAAATTCAGTTTGCAACTCAATTGTAGATACTGTTCCTCTTCGGCCATGATAAAATTTTCTATCATTCTTTTTTGAAAAAAAAAAATATACATATATATATATGTATACAAAAGCGTACTTATGTATACATATGTATATGCATGCACACTTGCCGGCCGAAAATGTACATACATACATATACATATGTGTGTACGCATGCGTTTAAATTAAACTCTGCCGGCGTCGACAAGCAAAGACCAGCCGACGGTGCCCGATCTATCCAATATCGTCGCCGAAACACTTCGGCTACCGAAAAGAATTGAGCAAACACAAATAAGGAACGCTATATAACTCTGTTCTATCTCATTCTCTCGCAGGCTATAAGATCTATATGTATGTCTCTTTTTAGTGTCGCTTTTTCGTTTCATCGAGTCTCAAATCACTCCCAACGATTCTAAACAAGTTTTCACTTCAAAAATAAAACAATAATTATACACTTGCAGAGGGTATATTAATTTTGGTCAGAAGTTTGCAACGCACAGAAGGAAGCATCTCCGACTATATAAAGTATATATATTCTTGATCAGCATGAATAGCCGAGTCGATATGACCATGTCCGTCTGTCCGTCTGTCCGTCTGACCGTCTGACCGTCTGTCCGTCTGTCTGGATCAACAGCTTCTCCTCCGAGACCATAAGAGCTACAGAGCTGAGATTTTCAGCATAGGCTCCTTTTTGCTGCAGGCATTGTATATCTCGGAATCATCCCGATCGGACGACTATATCATATAGCTCCCATAGGAACGATCGATCATGAATAAGGTTTATCCTCAATAACTCTGTTGTTTTTCAACCGAATGCCACGAAATTTGATATTTGTGAGTTTAATATACTTCTTAATACTTCAATCAAGTTTTATCAGAATCGGTTGGCTATATCATATAGCTGCTATAGGAATAATCGGTACAAAAAAAAATTTTGTATGAAAAATTTTTTTTCTCAAAATTTTGAATTTGTAAATTTGGTATGTTTAATTTACAATAATGCTTCCGGTGAATTATATAGAGAAAATCTGCAAGGGTACACGAACTTCGGCACGGCCGAAGTTAGTCCATCTTTCTAGTTTTTAAGTTAAATGTACCAATATTATCTGAAAAATCCTACGATCTGTTACACTTTGTTACATTACCAATCAACAATACAAATATGATTGATATACCCGAATATATTGTAATGAACAAATTAGATATCAAGAGTATAAAAAATAATTGTATAAAAGTAAACTATATCAATATATGTGAATCAGCAAACGTGATACCAAATGAATTATGTTTAAGAAACCTGTTACTGGACAAAACACCCGTCTGCAACATCGTAGTCAGTGACAACTCTACAAAGATAATCGCCCACGATACGAAAATCGAATCCACCTGTGCACCTACACAAGAAATAAATGGGAACGTGTATATCCAACACAGCGGTTGTACGATAACGGTAGACAACTAAATAGTGGCCGACAAAACTATAACTACGGTTGACTCTACGGAGGTCAAAATTCCAATCGTTAACAAATTGATAGTTAACGCAACAACGGAGATACTTACCTTACACAAACTACAATTGGCCACATCAAACAGCAACACAAAGATGATACACCTGGAAGGAAGCATATCGACTCATCTAATACTTATCTCTGGGACAATCATCATCTCTGTCATTTTAACACTCCTGGCACATAAATATGCAAAACGTCGGGTCATCTTCAGATCAACAGCCGCAGATCCAGTTTTCGTTCCGGCAATTCCTTCTCTTTGGCCGTCACTACAAGCCAGGGGGGAGGAGTTACCCAACATTCTTGCTCCGCCCCACTCCCCACTAAAGCCGCCTCGTGCTTGATCAGCACGAATCGGCCGTTGACATTTCTGCCCACATTTAGCGTCATGACCATCCGCTGGACAATGTTGCAAGCGTCCGGTCAAAAGCTGACAAGGCAGAGAAACCCTTAACCGAAGAAGTCAACGGGAAGAATGCGATGACCAACGGAGTCAGTCTCTTGCGGAGAACCACAGAATAAAGAAGGAGCAGAACATATTATTTTCAAATAAACACAAAGTTAATAACGAATATAAAACCATATTGCAGACCATAGTTCAGCACTTTTGGCCTGGCACGTTGCAGCGGGTCATTGGCTTAGATATCGACATATATGCGAACACGTGCTTTAGAAAACTACAAGCCGAGTGAGAGCTAGACAGAAAACTGTTTGTATTGTGTTTGCGAGAAGCTGAGCTCTATGGTGTAGTAGGTGGTGGCCAACCCTACAAATGAAATTGGCTCGGGTTTGCTCCCGGGCGCGGCAAGTTGAAATATAATCAATAAAATCAATAACCCCATAAGCACCAAGTATTTGCAGCCAATTAGAAACGTTTAAATAAGCTTCTATGTACATACATACAGTCTATCAAGAAACAGTTGACACAATGGGAAAAAGTTCAATTTTTGGATTTTATATACAAAATTATTGGGTTTTTATTTAATTTAGCTAATTCTTTTCAATGCTTAGCTATTTAATAGGTTATATTAGGTGAAATTATAAAAAACAGAAACAAAAACAATAAGTGTGGAACTAAAAAAACAACAAAAACTTAGAATACTCATGTTTGACACTGTCAAGAAACTCTTTACACATTTCATTCTCTTCATCTGTTTTGGTTGCATTCTTAGAAATGACTGGGCTTTAACGTTAACTATGCTTTGAGCATATTTTAATGTAGCTCTATTTTATCGTTTGTTTGACTTTTTGCGAAATTTGGCTGAGCACACACGTCTGAAAAGTAAGTCAAACATGAGTATTCTAAGTTTTTGTTGTTTTTTTAGTTCCACACTTATTGTTTTTTTTTAATTTTTTTTAAATTTTATATTGACAAAGTTTAAATAATCTTGCCGGCGATATGACGGAGAAAATAATTAATTAATCAACAAGGGTATACAAACTTCGGGGCGGCCGAAGTTAGATCTTTTGATATATTTTCTCTTAACTTAAAATTAAAAACAATTGAATTTTAATACAAAGATTGAGTATTGAAATAGGTAAGAAAGTGAGAACTGAACGTTTCACGAATGATCAATATCTTTACAACTAATATTTTGCAATTTTTATACCCTTGCAGAGGGTATAATTTAATACGTCAGATGTTTGTGACGCATAGAAATAAACATTTCCGACCCAACAAGGTATATGTACATATATATTCTTGATCACCATGAATAGCCGAGTCGACATGACCATGTTTGTTTGTCCGTCTGTCTGTTTCTTCGCGCCTTTTCGAACTTAAATTATGAGCTGCGTGAATGAAAGACATACATATCATTCTGTTCATTTTTCATTTTCAAATTAGGTTTAAAAATTAGTCGGATCGGACTACTATACGGTATAGGTACTATAAATAGGAAAAATCAGGTCACTGCCGCTGCTATCGCTGTCGCTATGGTCGCTGCCGCTGTCGCTGTGTGCAGTTGATGCATTCGATGTTGTTGATGGTGCATTTTATGTTGGTAGTGTTCAATGTCTTGGACATTCATACCGCGGATAGTAACCAGTCATTAAACTTCTTGCGCATATATTCTTAGTATCTTAGAACCCTATGTGTTAACTTATAAACTTCATGGCTTCGGAAACGTTTATTTCTCTGCGTTACAAGCATCTGACCAATTTTATTATACCCCCTGCAAGGGTATACATATCAAAGAAGCTTTGCCGTGCAGAAGTTTGTATACCCTTGCAGTTTAATTAATTACTTTTTCTGTCATATCGGCACCAAGATTTTTAAAGCTTTGTAAATATAAAATTTTAAGAATTTGAAGAAAAACCAGTAAAGAAGCTAGCTTCGGTCGTGCCAAAGTTTGCATACTTTTACATTTCTTAAAACAGTTCAATTTTATATAACTGCACCAATCTGTGTAATACGATAATAATTCAAGATATTTCATCTCAGCTCATCTTTTTATACCCTGTACCCATAGGGTTCATTAACTTGGCTAAAATGTATGTAACAGGGAGAAGGAAGCATTTCCGACCCCATAAAGTATATATATTCTTGATCAGCATCAACACTTAGATCTCAGAGACTATAAGAGCTAGAGTTACCGAACTTGGTGTCAACATTCGTTTAGTGCATACGCAGATCAAGTTTGTTTCAAATTTTTGCCACACCTTCCGCCCAGCAAATTAGAAAAAACTAGAGCTAGAGTTGTATTAAAACCTATCATATTTCTTTTTGGCAGACTTCATTATATGCACCGTCTGACCGAAATCGGTCAATAAATATCGGAGATATATGTACATATATATGTTCTGTACTGAAATGTCATGGACAGCTTTGTACCGAATGACGCATTAGTTTCGTTCCCTGATATGAGTGAGCGAGAAAGAATGCGTTGGCTGTTTCGGCTTGTTAAGAGTATTTTACTTGCTTACTTCATTTTTGGTTTTGAGCTGAGTGTGTAGTGTGCCAAGCGAATGTAGGTACAATTGGCTAGAACGAAAACATGCACACAGTTGGAAAGGTAATTTTTCAACCTTCTTTCTATTTAAAAGCATAGTTAATTAAAACAAAAAATAATCTGGCCTTGTGATCACTGACATTATGATAAGAGAGCCGTGGGCACACACCAGCACCTGGTACTTGCTCTAGCGCTCTTAATTATGTTTTTATCTATTTACGTCGGCACGAGCGACTTAGCTCTACCGACTTATAATGCAGGCAGATCGACGCTGCGGCGTTCTGATGCATTAGAAAAGTTTTTTTTGCTCGGTATGAAGCATTCGCAACTGCCCGTGGCTACTGCGTTTCACCTTAGTTAAAGTTAAAAGGGTGCCGTGCACAAATAAAATTTATAACGTTTATAAATTGAACCTTTGTTAATTTAATCAGAGACTTTTAAAGGCAACGAAAAAGCTCGTTGTCTCAACATTTTGGTGACCCCGACGTGATAAACTAAATAAGAAATTAAAATAAAAACTGTGTTAAAATCTAATTATCATTTAACATTAGTGCAAATTTCTTAAGCTGCAAATAATTGTGCCTGTGTCTAAAGTGCTCTAAAATCAACGGCCGGCCGCTTACCGTTTGCTTGACTAAAACTGTTCTTTTTCGTTCCCTTTTCTCTGCTTCGCCATGGCAACTGGCGGCTTGTCTTTCTTAAGCGAAGAAAACAGGGTGACTTTTTTTAAGCTTAAAGTTCATTCGTTGTACGAGCGTGTTCACAAATTAGAAAGTGATACTGCTCTCGCGAAATTGCGTGATCTCAACGAGGAAGAAATTAATTTGCGAATAAAATTTCTTGATAAAATTCAATCTGAGTTCGACGCGGCTTATGACAGTTTAGAGCAGTTAGACACAAGTGAAATCGGCGGCACCCTGCGCGAATCTTTTGATGAAAGTATAATGACAATTAACGGTGTGCTTCGGTCTCAATTACGTAAAGTCAGCATATACGGTCAACCATGTTCGACTTTTCGCCCAGAGGAGTTAGCGCCCATCGTTCGGTCTCGTCGACCCGAATTGAAGCTGCCCACGTTTAGCGGTGGATATACTGAGTGGGCAGATTTCTTTTCACTTTTTTCGACAATCATCGATAAGGATCCAAGTATGTCATTGAGAAGATGCAGCACCTGCGGTCATGCCTGAAGGATTCGGCAATGGATACCATACATTCGCTGGATATTTGTGACGCGAATTATAAAATCGCTCTAGAGCTGCTACACAATCGTTTTAATAATCAACGTCTTGTTTTTCAGGCACATATTATGGACATCATATTATGACATCATATTATGGACTCAAACCTCGTGAGATACCATCGTGGGAGGATTTCGTAGAATTTCTGGAGAATCGATGTCGAACGTTGGAGAATGTTGATTATGCAATGGCCTCTTACGCGCCTTGTAATCAGGTGGGAAAGAACAACAAATTTAATAATCGCAACCATACATTTTTAGTATCTGATTCAAATTGTTGTGTTTTTTGTGATAGTTCTGGCCACTTGATTTATCGTTGCACCCAGTTCTCCAATTTGTCTCCCGCTCTCCGCTATAAGAAGGCAATGAAGCTAGGCTTGTGCATTAATTGACTAAAAAAAAAGGGCATCAATATCGAGCGTGCAATTCGGGTTCTTGTAAAAGCTGTGGCATCAAGCATCACACTCTACTGCACAATCCTTCCTCAGCTGTCATCAATAGCTCATTGCCAGCTTCTTTGCCAGCCTCCTCTACTGCTCTTGTTGCTCAAAATCCTAGTCCTGATATGGTGCTTTTGGCGACTGCCATTGTTTTAATTAAAAATCGTTTCGGTCCATTGGTTCCTTGTCGAGCGTTGCTAGATTCAGGATCACAACTACATTTTGTCACATCGCGTTTGGCGCAACAATTACAGCTCAAACGGATAAAATCTTCACTTAACGTATCAGGCATAGGTGATACCAATTTTCATACGAAAGGATATTCTGCAAATCTTTCTTTACATTCTCAATTTTCCGATTTTGAAACGCATCTGACTGCGGTAATTGCTCGGAAAATAACTGATGACCATCCAAATTACTCGATCAATGCCAGTAGTTGGGACATTCCAGCTAATATTCGGCTAGCTGATCCGGAATTCTTCAAGCCCCAACGAGTGGACTTATTAATTGGAGCTATTTGTTCTTCGATCTTTTGTGCGTGGGGCAAATTAAGTTATTGTCAGGATTGCCCCTGTTGCAGAAGACTCGTTTAGGTTGGGTAGTTACTGGAAACTACCACAAAACTCGCCATACAGCTGCCTTAGCCGTGCTGGCCCTGCCTTTACGCAATGAAAATTCGGATCAGAATTTGGATGAGTTAGTTCGCCGATTTTGGGATTCAAATTTTGGGATTTCAAATTAAGAAACTAACCAATGAAGAGCTCAATTGCGAGGCTCACTTTGTTGACAACGTTTGTCGACTCCCTTCCGGAGCTTATTCTGTTCGGCTTCCTTTGAAACTTAGCCCGGATTTGTTGTCAAATTCGTATGACCAAGCACGACAAAGGTTTTTATCATTAGAGCGCAAATTAGATAAAAAACCTCAAATCAAAAGCCAGTACTCAGAGTTCATAAATGAATATCTTGACTTAGGCCATATGTCTCTTGTTAAATCGGATTCGCTAAGTCAATGCAAGTATTTCTTGCCTCATCACTGTGTACTAAAGGAAAGTAGTACAACTACAAAATTACGAGTCGTGTTTGATGGTTCTGCTGCGACGAGTTCAGGATATTCGCTAAATGATGTCCTGATGGCAGGTCCTACTATTCAAGCCAAACTGTTTGCCACTCTTCTTCGTTTTCGCACATTTCCTGTAGCTCTCACAGGCGATATTTGTAAAATGTATCACTGCGTAAAAGTTGATTGTTCTGACAGTTACCTACAATGCATTTTGTGGAGAGACTCTCCGAAGGAGGAGCTGCGTGTTTACAAGCTGGACACGGTAACGTACGGTACAAAGCCAGCTGCTTTTCTGTCCATACGTTCAATGCATCAGTTAGCATCTGATGAGAAATTAGTATTTCCCATCGGGTCTAAGGTCGTTCTGCGAGATTTCTATGTCGATGATTTAATCACTGGTGGTGCATCTGTATTGGAGGTTCAGGAAACCATGCGTCAAACAGTTTCTCTGCTGTCGAAGGGTCAATTCCAGCTTCACAAATGGTGCTCAAGCGATGCGTCTGTACTTCAGGGCGTTCCAGATAAGGACAAAGAATCGCTGCTAAAGTTCGACGACGGCAGCAACATTACAAAGACACTTGGCTTAGCGTGGGATCCTGCATCGGACTGCTTGTTATTTTCTTATTCACCCATTAGCGTGTCTCCTAAGCTCACAAAGCGCACTGTTTTGTCGGCAATTGCTCGATTTTACGATCCTCTCGGCCTGTTGGGACCTGTCATTACAAAAGCAAAGATATTCTTGCAGCAACTTTGGAGAGAAAAGAAAGAATTGGGACGAAAGCCTTCCAGCCAGTTTAGCTACAGCGTGGTGTGAGCTTCTTAGCAGTTTTTCCAGCACACAAATGGTAGCCTACCAGAGATTGGCCGCGCTGCCATCGACCGAAATCGAATTGCATGGATTTTGTGATGCGAGTCTGGATGCTTATGGAGCCGCTGTTTACATCGTCTCGAGATCAGATGGTAATTCGACTTCCCATTTGTTCTGCTCTAAGTCGAGAGTATCACCCCTGAAGACGTTGACAGTGCCAAGGTTGGAGTTGTGTGGAGCAAATTTACTAGCTCAACTTATGAGTGAGATAGTCCGTATGGCGTTGTTTTCATGTTCCTGCTACTGTTGGTCTGATTCGTCTGTCGTGCTCTCGTGGATTCAAAATGATGCATCCAAATTCAACATATTCGTCTCCAATCGAATCGCAGCTATTCAGGAGTCAGCCGCTGGGATGCAGTGGCATCATGTTCCTACTAATCTCAACCCAGCAGATCTCTTGTCGAGGGGAGCGTCGCCGTGCGAATTGCAAGCATCTACAATGTGGGCTCATGGACCAGCCTTTTTGCTCGACAGTGCAAGTGCCTGGCCTGCAGCTCCAACACGAAGCATTCCATTACTTGACCTTCGCAAGAGAGTGCTGGTTACAAGGTTTCCCGAGCCAGACCTCGTCGACACGTGCAAGTTTTCAAATTCTTTCTTCAAGATGCAGCGGGTCTTTGGATACGTATACAAATTTATTCATCGCATCAAGTCTAGCGGATTAACGGTTGCTGATATTCATCATGGCACTCGCATCATGATCCGCAGCGTTCAGAGAGCAGCGCTTTGGGAGGACATGAAGTCATTATCGTCATTGCAAGTAGTTAAGCCTCCAAGTTCTATTGCTTCACTTTACCCATTTTTAGACGAATCTGGGCTAATGCGCGTAGGAGGTGGCCTTGAAAATTCGTCCTTAGACTTTGATTCTCGTCACCCCATGATGTTACCGAAGCATCACTCTCTAACTAATGCAATTATCAATTCATTTCATATACGAAACATGCATGTTGGACCTCGAGGACTACTAGCTGCAATCCGTCTCCAGTATTGGCCGATAGGAGGCATGAAAACGGTCTCAAGGATCGTCAACAAATGCATTCGATTCTTCTGAGTTAAGCCCCGTCTGCTTGAGTAAGTCATGGCTGACTTGCCAAAAGAGCGAGTAAGCGCCTGCATTGCGTTTGACGTTACAGGAGTGGATTTCTGTGGTCCCTTATTTACAAATCTGAGATTAGGAGCAGGCCTCCAATCAAACGCTTCATCTGCATTTTTATCTGCTTCGCTACCAAAGCTGTAAATTTGGAATTGGTGAAGGATTTCTCAACGGCTGCCTTCTTGAATGCTTTGAAGACGTTCATCTCCACAAGGAACAGACCATCGCAAACTTGGTCTGACAACGCTACTAACTTCGTTGGGGCAAAGAATGAGCTCATCGAGTTAAAGCAGTTGTTTCTCAGCAATCATCACCAGGAATCTGTGCTTCAATTTTACTTGGCTGAAACTATTGATTGGCGATTCATTCCTCCACGATCGCCGCATTTCGGTGGTTTGTGGGAGGCGGCCGTTAAAATGGCAAAATTCCATTTTTATAGATATGGCGGATCATCTCTACTTCATTTTGATGAACTACGTACTCTAATTTGCTTGATATCAGCAGTAATCAACTCGCGACCTCTTTTTCCACTTTCAGAGAATCCCACAGATCTCGATGTACTAACGCCTGGACATTTTTTGAACTGTACTCCATTTCGTACGTTCACCGAACCTGACCAAATTTGATCGAAATCGGTCAATAAATATCGGAGATATACATATATATAATTTGTACTGAAATGCTATGGGCAGCAGCAGCTGAAATGTGTGAGTGAGATAGCATGCGCATGTTGCTTTGTACCATGACGCATGAATTTCGTTCACTGACATGAGTGAGCGAGAAAGCATGAATTAGGGGTTTCGGCTTGCTAGGAGAATTTTATAAAATAATTTATGTTCAATTAATGGGGATTTGAAAGGAGGTTGAGTTTATAAAATATATCTTATTGGTACAGGGTATACTCCAAGTCGGCAGGGACGACTTGCTTACTTCATTTTATTTTGGGGATGCCTGTTTTTTGCAATTCCAATGATGTCGATCCAACTATCCTGGTTTTTGCCTTGTAGGATACCCCCTTTGTTGTTGAGTGGATTCGGTTAAAGTTGGGCGCCAGTTAATACAATATTTATTACACTTAATTAATTTGGTATTTCTTTATTGTTTAAAAGTGAACCTTCTAGCTTTATTATGCCGAAAAGACTAAAGTATGGAATACAAAATGTTCTTAAGCTAAACTAGCCCTGACCTATAGTTAATGTGTCAGCAATAATGTTGTGCGGATCAAGTTCGGTTCGAACGTGGCAAGTTAACTATGCTAACCGACATAATCTCGACTTCGGAAAACGTCCACCTTACAATTCAACACAATAATTCAAAAGACCACGAAACCTTAACATTAAAACAGCCCAGGAAATTAAAGACCTATCACAGTTAGAGGAAACAAACTCGACCGATAACCAGCAATATGACAGATTAAAAGAACAACAAAGCAAAGACCTTAAATACCACAATCAATCCCGAAAACCCGAAAAAATATACAAACCTGGACAGACAATTTTGGTAAAAATCAATACACGTTTAGGATAAAAACTTTCTTCTAGATATAAAAAAGAAATAGTTGAATAAGACAACAACACAACCATAAAAACAGAATCAGGAAGAGTAGTAAGTAACATTAAAAATTATTTTTCCCAACAGGATACTGGAATTAATCCCAATACAGGCGCGAGTGGAAATGACTAACTATACGAATAGCCATATACTCACTTTCAATACCGGATTCGGAAAAATCTCCACCTCCTCAACTAGAATAATCCATCTCATAGACTTAATACAAATTAAAACTGCATTACACAATCTTGAAAAACACATAGAGACAGAACTAAGATCCTCAGATCTAAATCACACTTTACATTTTGAAATAGAACAGTTTAAGTCTATATTTCATTCCGTATTTTATCCTAATAAAACTAGACAGATAAGATCAATAAATGTTCTAAGCACAGCCTGGAAATTTGTGGCAGGCTATATTGACCATGATGACCTAGTAGCTATAGAAAGTAATTTAAATAGCCTTATCCAAAATAATAACCAACAAACAATCATCGACACACAATTTCAAGAACGCATAAATAATCTAACAGAAATTAACAATGTACTAACTAACGCCATTCAAAAATACTCTTTCCCTACTTACAACCTCGACAATAATATTTAAACACAAACACGCCTGGTCAAAGAAGAAATAACTAACATAAAATACGCCATACAATGGGCAAAATTAAATATTATAAATACTATTCAAATAAATGAAAATGATTCAAACGTAATACAAAAACGCATAAATAAAGCAGAAATAAATTTGTCAAGAGACGAAATGTTAGAATTTGCCTTAGAATTTGAATTTGAATTAGACATATCCGTTTTACACAATAATACCATAATTTTATACATTATTAAAATACCCAATCTCGAAAAAGAAAATTACGAAAATCTCCTCATCAGTCCCATAATCAAAGAAAACACAATTGTCAATCTACAATTCAAAGAAATGTTTAAGCATAAAAATACCACGTTGGGATTAAGAACAGAATAGAAGAAATATAAAAACATAAAAAGTTGTAAACAGAAAAATTTAGTAGATTTTTCCCAGACTTCTATTAAGTAAAAATTCGGTATGCGATTACAGCAGAGCACATCGAGAGCATCGAAAAGATTCAAGAAGACACCATTCTGCTAAACAACTTCCAAGGCAGAATAAAATTTGAAAACATTAATGAAATTGTATGTGGTATAAAGCACCACAATTGTTCAGTCATGATTAACAACCGAGTATTTTCCAACACGGAAGAAACGGATATAAATCCCGGCACACTGATAATACAGATATCAGCATCAGAGGCCAAAACGCTTACGAGTCCTTAGTCTAAAGACACTAGACAATTTGCAAATCAACAATACCAAACACCTGAATTTCTTACAAACACATTCATCAACGAACAGCATCGGCTTACTGGAGCTGTCTATTGGTTTTAAATACTAATAGTGTTTGTCTCAAAAAGGCGAAATAACAAAAAAGAAGTAATTTTACAAATCACCCCCGAGATTCCGTCAATCGAAGAATATAGCCAAAAAACTTCAATCATCTCTGAACATATCCCGAACCTACAATTTATCAATATGCCATTCGTCTAACAATTGTGGATAATTGTCCATTTAAGGGTGGAAGAGTTAACGATATCTAACCCAATGATATCTAATGATATCTAACCCAACGTGCCAGGCCAAAAGTGCTGAGCTAAGGTCTGCAATACATCCGCTCATGTGAAAAACAATTCTAAAGACAGTGTCGAAACAACACGCGCAACCGTCGACGCTGCTGACGCTGCCGCCACCGTTTGAATATTTAAGCTTTCAAACAACAAAATAATTGTTTTTATACCCTGTACCCATAGGGTTCAAGGGTATATTACAGTCGCTTAAATGTATGTAACAGGCAGAAGGAAAAATTTCCGACCCCATAAAGTATATATATTCTTCATCAGCATCAGCAGCCGAGTCGATATAGCCATGTCCGTCTGTCCGTCTGTATGAACACCTAGATCTCAGAGCTTATAAGAGCTAGAGTAACCAAACTTGGTGTCTAGTATATACGCAGATCAAATTTGTTTCAAATTTTTGCCACGCCCACTTCCGCCCCCGCAAATTAGAAAAAACTATAACTAGGGTTGTATTAAAGCTACAGTATTTCTTTTTGGCAAACTCAGAAGTTTGCAACGCACACAAGGAAGCATCTCCGACTATGTAAAGTATATATATTCTTGATCAGCATGAATAGCCGAGTCGATATGACCATGTCCGTCTGTCCATCTGTCTGAATCAACAGCTTCTCCTCCGAGACCATAATAGCTACAGGGCTGAAATTTTCAACATAGGCTCTTTTTTGCTGCAGGCATTGTATATCTTGGAATCATCCCGATCCGACGACTAAATTATATAGCTCCCATAGGAACGATCGGTCATGAACAATGTTTATCCTCAATAACTCTGATGTTTTTTAACCGAATGCCACGAAATTTGATATTTGTGAGTTTAATATACTTCTTAATACTTCAACCAAGTTTGATCAGAAGCGGTTGACTATATCATATTGCTGCTATAGAAACATTCGGTACAAAAAAATATTTTGTAAGAAAAATTTTTTTTCTCAAGCTTAAAATTTTGAATATTTTGGTATACGAATTTGGATAAATGGTCAATGAAGAGAATAATGTGTCTTTTCTTCACGTAGCTCAAAATTTAAGTTCGAAAAACGCGAAGAAACAGACAGACGGACAAACAGACATGGTCATATCGACTCAGCTATTCATGGTGATCAAGAATATATAAGCATGTACATATTCCTTGTTGGGTCGGAAAAGTTTATTTCTATGAGCTACGAACATCTGACCAATTTTATTATACTCTCTGCAAGTGTATATAAAAGGTAAGCTAGGAGTACGCTTAGCAGCAAGTAAGAAGAAATTTTTGTTTGAAGTTGACCTAATTAATGATCTCTATTTAGTACAGGGTATATTCACAGTCGCCAGGGAAAATTTTCTTGTTTCATAAATACAATAATTCAAAATACAATTAAGGGGTGATAAGGAGGTTGAAATAAATCTATGGAAACAACTCTGTATAGAAAAACTCAAATTTAAGTATAAAATGTAATACATACATATGTATGTATGTATTTGGGTTTATCAATGTATTCTCCGAAAAGTGGAATACAAAATAAGTTTATATCTATGAATGTATATAAATTGATGTACATATATAGCCAAATGTGTACAAAATGGAAAAAGTATGATTCTTTTATTAGCTATATGATACAGTCGTAAGATCGGAATGTTTCCGAGATATTCAATGCTTTGTAAAAATGAAGTCTACAATCAAATAATAAAGCGTTGATTGTTCCTTGACGGTATAAACCGAATTGAATTTATTTTATAAAATGTTCTGTTGCTTAGCCTAAGAGTTTTTAGTATATATGTAAGTTTGAGTTCTGTCGCTCAAGGCAGCGGCAGAACGGGAGTATATAGCATGCCATATGTATTTGTATATGTTGTTAAATATGTATATATGTGCAGAAGGCATATACATGCGCTTGGTACCGAATGGTCAGAACGTCATAGTGCTTACGCTGCAGTTCTCACGCTGCGGGCCAGTCCACATATAAGTGGCTGATCATATTGCGGCACTTGACGGCGGTTATGTTATGTAAACAAAGCGACAAAGTGTCTCTATGTTTATGCGCTTGATACTCTATTATTCAATTTGGGCATATGACCACTTTACATATTGTATACACTACAATACGGTGGGCATATGCTTGTTTGGCATATAACATACTACACCTCCCCTTTTAGAGAAATAACGTAATAATATGTTATGTAGTTATTATTTTGTTTCTTATGTTATATGTTAGTGTTCAAATATATATGTAGTTATTTAGTTGTGCTTTTTTTTTTTTTTGAATGTTTTGCGTCTCTTGTATAAAAATTGTGTTCTTTATTATCTTTATCACGAACTGAAATAAAATTTTGTTCTATCTTGTTTTCATTTTAAGTTAGCTTATTATTATATAAAAAATTTATTATAAATGAAAATTTTTCTCTTTGTTTTTTTTTTTTTTTTATATATGTGTAAATATTTATGGATGTATGGTTTTTATTTTTTTTTTTTTGTTAATTATTTATTTATTTGAATGTTTGATTATTTGGTATATGATAACAAAAAATTTTTTTTTTTATATATATATATAGTATCATTAAATGTTGAAAATATTAATTACTTTTCTCTTTTGAAAAATTTATTTTTTTTTTTATATGTGAAAAAATTATTTTTTTTTTTTTTTTGTTGTTTTTTTTTTTTTTTTTATATATATATATATTAACTGGTAGAAACCTTTAACCTATCTTTATGCACTAATTGCTTTTTATTCTTGGAGTCTTTAATTAGAATATTATCTCTATCTTTTATGTCTTCTATTATGTATGGGCCTAAATACTTAGGTTCTAGCTTATGGCCCGTCTCGTTTCTTAACAAGACTTTATTTCCTACTTCTAATTCAATATTATTTACTTTTTTATCGTAAAGCTCCTTATTCTTAGCTTTATGCTTTTCTAACATAACTCTTGCTCTTTTATATGCTATTTCTATTCTAAATTTTATTTCTTTAGAGTAGTCATCTAAATTGTATATAGGATCTATTCTATCTATTTTGTTAAAATCTATGAACTGATTTGGTAGTCTTCCAAATACTAGTTCGTATGGACAATATTCATGCACTGCCGAGGGTGTTGTGTTGTAACAATAAGTGAAATATTGTATCCAAACATCCCAATCGGACTTATCTGCTGATATATATGAACGAATATATTCATTGAATGTTCTATGACTTCGTTCTATTGTCCCTAAAGTCTGATGGTGATATGCTGTAGATGTTATATTTTTAATTTTCATGTACTTGCATATATCTGTTATAATCTGGTTCTTATACTCAGTTCCCATGTCCGTAATGAGTGTTTTCATTGGACCATACTGTAGTATAAATTTTTCGAATATAGATTTAGCTACATTACTTGCACTCTTGGATGCAACTGGAATGGCTACTAAATATTTTGTTAGATCACATATCAATGTGACAATATACTCATTTCCATTATCTGATTTTGGTAGCGGACCTATTGTGTCCACTATCACTCTATCAAAAGCCTTTGCTGGAGTTTCTGTTATTATCATAGGAGTTTTTGTGTGTGTCGTGATTTTTGATACCTGGCATTTATGACATCTTCTTATGTACTCTTTGATATGGCGTCCCATATTTTTCCAATAGTAGTGTCTTTTGATTTTTGCTAGCGTTCTTGTAATGCCTGTATGACCTCCTTGAATTGGATCATCATGGTATGTAGACAGTATTGCTTCTCTTTCTTTTTCATTTTCTATTAGGGTCACCGGCTGGAGTAGCGCTACTCTTAATGTTTTCAATATAATATTGCCCATATTTTTAAAAGTATCTATTGAAATAATTTCAAAGATCTTTTCGCTCGGTGCCACTTTGAGTTGGCTGATTTCAAGTATACCGGCTTGCATTTCAAGCCTTTGGAAGAACTGACCTAAGTCGAGAATTCCATTGGTGTACAAATCGCTAACATCAATTCTTGCTATAACTTTCTTTCCATGTTTCAATGAACATTTATATGCTGTTATTCGCAAGGTCACTACTTTTCGTACCTCGTCGTTCTTGACGACTTCGTATACGCTGGGCCTAGAAGCATTTTGAAATTTTTGCCTTGGTAAAAATTCTTCCTTATTAACTGCGCAGTTTTTCTGTCTACTTTGCTGCCTGGTAGTGACTTTCAGGACTTTTATATTCATATCTTTTAACTCGGATATAGTGATAGGGCGTCTGCCACAAAATTATCTTTACCCCTCAAATACTCTACTGTGAAATCATACTCTTCCAATTCTAAACGCATGCGTGTTAATTTTGAACTTGGGTTGACCATGGAGAATAAATATGTTAATGGTCTATGGTCTGTTCGCACTGTGAAATGTTTGCCATATATGTATGGTCGAAAATATGTTATTGCCCAATGTATTGCTGCTAGCTCTTGTTCTGTAGTACTCTTGTTGCTTTCACCTTTAGTGAATGCTCTTGATGCATATGCAACTGGAAGTTGGAGTCCATTATAGTTTTGAGTTAAAACTGCTCCACATGCTTGTTTGCTTGCATCTGTGATTATGCAAAATTCTTTGCTGAAATCTGGATACTGCAATAGGTTGGGTTGAACGAGCTTGTCTTTTAAGTATTGGAATGCGTTTTCGCATTCTGTTGTCCATTCGAATGGAACATTCTTTTTACATAATCTTGTTATGTGCCGTGAATATTCGGCGAAATTTTGTATAAAACGTCTATAGTAATTGCAAAATGCAACGAAACGTCTAGCACTATCTGCATCATGTGGGACTGGATAATTCTTGATGGCGTCAAATTTTTTATCATCTGGCAAGATTCCTTTGTCTGTGCATTTGTGACCTAGGAATGTCACTTCATGCATAAAAAATGAGCATTTTTCTGGATGCAGTTTTAGATTGTTTTTTCTGCAAAGTTCAAAAACATCTATTAAATTTTTAATCATATGTTGTTCAGAACAACCAATAACAATTAAATCGTCCATGTAAAGGAAAGCTTGGCTAGGCTCAAGGCCTGAGAATGCTATTGTCATCATTCTCTGAAATGAATTAGGTGCTATTTTTAGACCAAAAGGTAATCGCGTGAAACGATATGAGCCATTGCTTGTTGAAAAAGACGTTATATCTCTTGATTTTTCTTCTAGTTCAATTTGATGAAAACCTGACATTAAGTCAAGGCAAGAAAAATATTTAGCTCTTCCCAATTGATCAAGAATATCGTCAATTCTGGGGAGCGGGAACTTATCTGACAGCAATTTTTTATTTATTTGACGATAGTCAATTACTAATCGCCAATTTTTTTCTTTAGATCCCGAAGGGGTTTTCTTTGGGACTAGTAAAAGTGGGCTATTGTAAGGCGAAACAGATGGTTCAACAATACCCTGTTCAATTAACTTTCCAACTTGTCGCTGGATTTCTTCTATTTGGCTATGCGGATTCCGGTAATTTTTCACATATACTGGTTCATCATCCCTAAGTCTTAATTTCTGTTGATAAAAATTATTTGTTGTAATTGGTTCGGTATCAAGTCCGAACACATCACTATACTCAGTGCATAACTTTTCAAGTTTGTTTTTAAATAGTATTGGGAAATTTTTCTTCAGTTTATGAATTACAGATTCTTTTCTTGTATCTTTGGTATTTTGAACTATATCGTAGTTAGAGAGTGATTCAAATTTTATATTGTCAAAGCCTACTATTTGGCATTTATTTGTGGTGTTTAAAAATCGGACAAAAGTATTTTGGGCTGTTGTGATAGTGTTTGCAACATAAACACCCGGTTTAATTTCCTGATTGGGAATTAAAATGTTATCTTCTGCTGAAGATAGGTCTATTTTGCGTACCACTTGGGACCTTGCTGGTAGAAGTGTTGAGTTATTCCCAGAACTGAATGTTATTGGAACATAAATTGGGTACGTTAAATTTTGTGGTCTTAGTATAAACCAATCTTCTGAATTACTGTAATCTAATTTGCAATTAAAAGTTTTTATGAAATCTAATCCTATTATTCCATCGCATGGGATTGCGAAATCTGAATGAAGCAGATGAAATTCGTATGGAATAATATATTTATCTGTCTGCAATTCAATTGAAACTAGGCCTTTGGAGTTTATTACTCCTTCTCCTATGCCTCGAATGTCTATAGTTTTGTTTTCTTGGATGTTATGAAATACATCGGAATTTTCTTTTATTATTGAGATGTCTGCACCGGTATCAATTAAGAATGTTATTTTCTTATTTGTCGTAACATTCTTAAATGATACAAAATTATTAAGACTTAGGTTGATAGAATAGACGTTATTTTTTTGTTTTGAGCATTTGGAGGGACTTCCCCGTTTTCCTGTTCGCTTTGGGTAACTCGGACATTGTTCCTATTACTATTATAGCCGTTCCTGTTCTGGTTGTTGTTATAACCGTTATCTTGGTTATTTCCTCTATATCCTCTATTATTATTATTTCTGTTGTTCCCTCTGTTGTTTCTTCTGTAATTGTCATTTTGATTTGTCTGGGAATTCTGGCTATTGTTATAATAACCACGACCATTGCCTCTACCGCGGTAATTATATCTGTTATTATTATATTTACCGCGGCCTCTTTGGGTGTACAGCACAGAACTGGAGCTTCCAGTCGATTGGGTACTCTCCTCTAAGTACGACCTAATGGCCTCATTCATTTTTTTAAAATGACCAGACTTTATCACTATTCTCGTTTCTCTATCGCAATTGTTTAACATTGTTTTAATGGCTGTTTCTGTACTGAACATTTCAGCATGCTCTACAGTTAAACCCTCATCAATATACGTAGCTTCCAAAAGCTGACGTAAATTATTGAGTTCTTGTGTAAAATTGTCTGGTGTTTTTCCCTTCTGGGTCACTTTTTCCAGTCGGGCTTTTATTACTCCGGATGTTTCTCCGACTACAACCTCTTGCAATTTTTTTATTATTGCATCGATGGTTGTTAAGTCTTGGACTTTGCATAGTGTTGGGCCGATAATTTTATATTTAATTACCTCAACAGCTACGTCTTCGTATTCTCCTACGTCAATTTTAATAAACTTCAAAGCTCTTATAAACCTTTGAAGATGCTCTCTTTGTCCATTAAATTCTGGAATGGAGCTTGAAATGTCTTTCATGTATGCTCTTCGAGCAGTACTTTCAGCCATTCTGTCTGTTATTTGTATGACGTTTGCAATGGAGTTTAAATCTGAATCGTTGTCTTGTTTAGACAATGGGCCTGAGTCTATGTGTTTTTCCTCTCGATTCGATTTTAGCTCGATCTGGTCAGTATCCATTAATACTGACTCATCAAATTTGGCAGGTGTATTTATGATATTCGGGATAAATAGGTTTAAACTATGTCTCTCCGAAATGTATCTAAGGTTTTCCCTTAGTCTTTTTAACACATCGTGTCCTTGCGTTAGATGCAATTGCGTTAATCTATTGGAGTTTTTATAGATTACTTCACGAATGTTATTATAAGTATTTATCAAGCATCTAATGTGCTTTTCTTTTGTTGGGTTTGAAATCGGTGCACTTTTATTTAAGCACTTAAACGATTTATCAAACTCAACTCGTTCATATTTAACAATGGACACTATCTCGTTCCATTCCATTAAGCATGTTCAATTGTTCTTGTTTGAAGTAAGTAAATTAATACTTATTGACAACAGTTATCGTTAAGGGGCCTAGGCTATCGTATTTTGTGATAGTATTTACTTCTACGTTAGGTATTAAACCTAAAACAAGGTATTTTTCTTTATTTGTGCACCCTTTTAGAGGTGAGACTTCACAATTGTATGTTGACATGTACAAGTTTTCCAACTGGTACATATCTATTGGTTCGGTAGCAAGAAGGAAATAAACCCTAGTTACGAATAGCGAATCATTTCGCAGTATTTTATTTAATAGGCGCTTCATTTGGACTTTATTTATTTATTTTTATTCTTTTTTTTTTTATTCTACTACTTCCTCATCTGAGTCTTCTATATCGAAAGTTTCTATATCTGGTTTAAAAATATCATGTACCCATTGAGGCACATCCCTACTCCTAGGTTTTCTAAATAAAATTTTTCCGTAAGCTATTCTTATGGATTTTTCCATAAGGTCTACAATATCTTCTCTAAACTTGTAGTTGTTGGCTATCCAAAATTGTATTTCCTTGTATTTCTTGTTCACTGGTCCCGAGTTTATCAGGAAGTCAAGAAAAGGAATATACTTTTGGAGGTTTTTAGTCTCTACTTTGTTCATACCTGTTTAAATTTTATTGAGTCTATTCATTTGGATTTTTGAGAGGTCTAAACTTTTTCTTATATCAATTGATATATATATATATATTTGCAAATCGTTTAGTATTTATTTATTCAAAATTAGGTAAATTAGAGAAAAATTTTTGAAATATACTTTTATAATGATTGTTGCATATTATACTTAGACCTTATTAAGATCATTAGCATGGCTTAAGGCTCTTTTTGTTACACATTTATTGTGTAATTTATATGCTCTGAATAGTATATATGCGACCATTATAATTACAATTATTAATAAAAGTATATTTGTAAGTTTCATATCAACATTTGATGATTCTATTTTATTGATTACATTAGCAGTGGAGTCCACTGTCTTTGTATCTATTAACCCCATTTTGGGTTTATAAAGTATATCATCAAATTTGCTAATTTTATTATCAAACATTCAAAAATTGTTTTTTAAAAGAAAATTTGGAGAATTTTGTATTTTGCAAAAATAAAGGGAATATGTCCGCTTTGTTTTATGTTCAATTTGAGAAAGTTTGAAGAAAGATTTTTGTTTTGAAATTAGTGCAATAATGGGGAAAAAGAATAAAAAAAAAATTTTCATCATATTTAATTAATTTTTTTTTTAAAATCTTGATAAATTACCTAACTCGTGATAAGGATATATATAAAAAATATCAATTTTTAAAAGCAGCTTAGTTGAAAACTAAGCGCCAGAGACGTGGAAAAATTAGTGTATTAGAAAAATGTGGTTGGCTCACAATTCAGGTATACATTTCATTTTATTTAGATTGTTAAAGAAAAGAGAAAAAAAAAATTCTCCAACCACATTTGTTAGTAGAAAGCCTATTTTTTTTTGTTAGTAGTTTTTCAACCGGCGTATTCGCCTCTGGTTGAGTTTTTTAAAAATATTTTAAAATTAATGGCAAGTAGGCCTATGCGTATTCGCGGCCTGCTTGCGTTTTTCCGCTCTTTGGCGGAAGGTATGCGGTTTTAATTGCATCAATATTTTTACGCTCTATGTAGCGTTGTCGGTTCCACGTTGGCGGGGCCGGTGCTGGTCGCACAGGCTTGTTGTTTTAGTTTTGTTTAGGTCTTGAACTTCTCTATTTTACTGCAGCAGATGTCCGGGGCCTATTGGCTCAGGGCGTGTACTGGTGCCGGTCTTCGCACCAATTTATATGTAATAGGTAGGAGGTTGGTGTAGCTTATGCGTAATCCAACATTCTGTCCTTCTTATTGGTATTGACAGATGTGGGCCAGCTAGCAAACAGTAGAAATGGTAGTAATAAATTTCATGTTGATTTTTGGTTTTTAAATTTCAAATTGTTGTCCTCTTTGTGTAGTAAAGTTTTTTTTAAAACATTATTGTTGTAAAACCTTTAATTGGAGGAGGTATGCTGGAGCAGTTCCTTCTTTATTTTTTAATGATTTTTATCAGCATTCATTTTCTTCTTTCCAATCGTGTGTAACTTTGCGTAAATGATTGAAAAACTGTTTTTCCTTTTTGGTTTCCTTTTTTTAGAGTATCATCTTGCTTTCTTTTTCTCCTACTCCTTTTTCCTTCCAGGTTAATTATGGTCCTGGTCACTATTCCTTTGTGACCAATGTCACGGTCGCCATGTAAAGATGAAGTCTACAATCAAATAATAAAGCGTTGATTGTTCCTTGACGGTATAAACCGAATTGAATTTATTTTATAAAATGTTCTGTTGCTTAGCCTAAGAGTTTTTAGTATATATGTAAGTTTGAGTTCTGTCGCTCAAGGCAGCGGCAGAACGGGAGTATATAGCATGCCATATGTATTTGTATATGTTGTTAAATATGTATATATGTGCAGAAGGCATATACATGCGCTTGGTACCGAATGGTCAGAACGTCATAGTGCTTACGCTGCAGTTCTCACGCTGCGGGCCAGTCCACATATAAGTGGCTGATCATATTGCGGCACTTGACGGCGGTTATGTTATGTAAACAAAGCGACAAAGTGTCTCTATGTTTATGCGCTTGATACTCTATTATTCAATTTGGGGGATATTAAAATTTTTTTTATTATTAAAATTAAATTGGGGTAATTTTTTGTTTTATTTAAAAAATTACTACACCCTAAAAAAAAAGAAGTTTATACAATTTCAGCTCTAAATATAGCTCGTATGTACATATAAGGGTCTCGGAGGAGAAGTTGTTGATCCAGAAATTCTGTCCGTTTCCAATTTTTTAAAAAAATTTATTTTCCCTCTTCAAAGGTAAAAAAATACTATGTATACTTTGTATAATATAAATACTATGTATAATTTTAATTTTCTCTTAATTACTAAGAAATTATGAAAAGATTGGGAAAAAAAAAACCATAACTATAATAATACTTAAACGTAAATCTTTTAATTCAAACCTTGAGATAAACATTATTAATAAGAGGGGAAGATTATTTTTTGTTTTTAAAAACCCTGTTTTTAAACAGAATCAAGGCTGAAAAATTACCTTTCCAACTGTGTGCATGTTTTAGTTCTAGCCAATTGTACCTACATTCGCGTGCCACACTACAATCACCGCCTTGCGGCAGCTCGAAACCAAAATGAAGTAAGCAAGTCGTCCCTGCCGACTTGGAGTACACCCTGTACCAAAAAATGATATTTCATAAAATAAGATTCCTTCAAAATCCTCATTAATTGAGTAAAATTTTTGATTAAATTCTCTTAACAAGTCGAAACAGCCAACGCATTCTTTCTCGCTCACTCATATCAGGGAACGAAACTAATGCGTCATTCGGTACAAAGCTGTCCATGACATTTCAGTACAGAACATATATATGTACATATATCTATGATATTTATTGACCGATTTCGGCCAGACGGTGCATATAATGAAGTCTGTCAAAAAGAAATATGATAACTTTAATACAACTCTAGTTCTAGTTATACCCTTGCAGAGGGTATAATAAAATTGGTCAGATGTTTGTAACGCATAGAAATAATCGTTTCCGACCCCATAAAGTATATATATTCTTGATCAGCATCGAAAGCCGAGTCGATATGACCATGTCCGTCTGTCCGTCTGTCCGTCTGTCTGTTTCTACATACTTAATCGATCTTAAATTTTGAGCTACGTGAATAAAAAGTCATATCATTCTGTCCGTTGATGTTTCAAGCAAATCAAGATTAAAGATTGGTCGGATCGGACAACTATAAGTTATAGAAAAATAGGAAAGATCAGAGGTACCTCGGTCAAAATGTGAGTTGTTCAAAACAGTTCTTGTGAGAAAAACTTTTTTGTTTTTTAAGATATCTCACCAAATTTGGCACACAGATGAGAATTCTACTTTTACACCTTACCAGCAAGTTTGATTCAGATCGGATAATAAACACCGACATAAATCAATAAAAACAATAATCAACCCCCATCAGAAAAAGTATGTTTTTGTGAGAAAAACTTTTTTGTTTTTTAAGATATCTCAACCAAATTTGGTGAACAGATGAGAATTATACTTTTACATCATATCAGTAAGTTTGAATCAGATCAGATAATAAACACCGACATAAATCAATAAAATCAATGAATCAACCCCCATCAGCATCAGTATGTATGCATATGCAGCCAATTAAATACGTTCATATTTGCTTTTATATATGCGTACACAAACAACATACATGGAAAAATACAAACATACATACATACATATATGCGAACACGTGCTTGAAAAAACTACAAGCTGAGTGCGAAACAGAAAGAGACAAAAAACTATTTGTATTGTGTTGTTGTTTTCTAGAATTCGTCAGAAACTTTAGAGAGCGAGAAGCTGGACGCTTGCAATGTATACCGAAATAGCGAGGCAGTGAATTACAAGTTTGGTAGCGCAATAGGTAGAGATCAATTCTAGAGATGACGTGAGCGGAGGTTCAACTCCGGCCGTTGGTAAACTCGAATTTTTTCTTACTGTTTCTTTTTTTGGTTCAAATTTTTTTTAAATTTTATATTTCCAATTTTTAAAATATCTTGAATCCGATATGACGGAGAAAGTAATCAATGAATCTGCAAGGGTATACAAACTTCGGCACGGCCGAAGTTAGCTTCTTTGATATTTTTTTCTAATTTGCGGGTTCGGAAGTAGGCGTGGCAAAAATTTAAAACAAAGTTGATCTGTGTAGACACTAGACGGATGTTGACACCAAGTTTGGTTACTCTAGCTCTTATAGTCTCTGAGATCTAGGTGTTGATGCTGATCAAAAATATATATACTTTATGCGGTCGGAACCCTATGGGTACAGGGTATAAAAAGATGAGCTGAAATGAAATATCTTAAATTATTATCGTATTACACATATTGATGCAGTTATATAAAATTGAACTGTTTTAAGAAATGTAAAAGTATGCAAACTTTGGCACGGCTGAAGCTAGCTTCTTTACTGGTTTTTCTTCAAATTCTTAAAGTTTTATATTTACAAAGCTTTAAAAATCTTGGTGCCGATATGAGAGAGAGTGATTAATTAAACTGCAAGGATATACAAACTTCTGCACGGCAAAGCTTCTTTAATATTTATACCTTTGCAGGGGGTATAATAAAATAGGTCAGATGTTTGTAACGCAGAGAAATAAACGTTTTCGACACCATGAAGTATATAAGTTAACGCATAATGTTCTAAGATACTGAGAATTTGTGCGCAAGAAGTTCAATGACTGGTTACTATCCGCGGTATGAATGTCCAAGACATTGAACACTACCAAGATAAAATGCACCATCAACAACATCGAATACAACAACTACACACAGTGACCTCTGATTTTTCCTATTTATAGTACCTGTACCTTATAGTACTCCGATCCGACTAATTATACCCTGTACCCATAGGGTACAAGTTATATGTAACAGGCAGAAGGAAAATTTTCCGACCCCATAAAGTATATATATTCATGATCAGTATCAATAGCGAAGTCGATTAAGACTTGTCCATCTGTCTGTCCGTCTGTCCGACTGTCCGTCTGTATGAACACCTAGATCTTGGAGACTATAAAAGATAACAACATCCGTCTAGAGTGTACGCAGATCAAGATTACATCATTGTCTTCATTGATTTTTTTTCCAAATCAAGTTTAAGAATTGGTAGGATCGGACAACTATAAGTTATAGAAAAATAGGAAAGATCAGAGGTACCTGAGGTCAAAATGTGAGTTGTTGAAAACAGTTCTTGTGAGAAAAACTTTTTGTTTGAGATATCTCAAATTTGGCACACAGATGAAAATTCTACTCTTACACCTTACCAGCAAGTTTGATTCAGATCGGATAATAAATACCGACATAAATCAATAAAATCAATAATCAACACAGTTATATTTGCTTTTATATACATATGCATACACAAACAACATATATACTTGAAAAAAGTACAAGCTGAGTGCGAAACAGAAAGAGACAGAAAACTATTTGTATTGTGTTGTTGTTTTCTAGAATTCTTCAGAAAATTTAGAGAACGAGACGCTGGACGCTTGCAATGTATACCGAAATAGCGATGGCGTCAATTTTAAGTTTGGTATCGCAGTAGGTAGAGATCAATTCTAGAAATGACGTGAGCGGAGGTTCAACTCCGGCCGTTGGTAAACTCGAATTTTTTCTTACTGTTTCTTTTTTTGGTTCAAATTTTTTTTAAATTTTATATTTCCAATTTTTAAAATATCTTGAATCCGATTTGACGGAGAAAGTAATCAATAAATCTGCAAGGGTATGATATTTAAACTTAATTTGAAAATGTGAAATGAACAGAATGATATGTATGTACATATGTACAGACAGACGGACAAACAGATATATCGACTCGGCTATTCGTGGTGATCAAGAATACATATGTACATATACCTTGCTGGGTCGGATACGTTTATTTCTATGCGTAACAAAGATCTGAAGTATTTAATTATACCCTCTGCAAGGGTATAAAAATTGCAAAATATGAGTTGCAAAGATATTGATCGTTCGTGAAACGTTCAGTTCTCACTTTTTTACCTATTTCAATATGTACTTAATTTTTGAATTAAAATTCACTTGTTTTAAGTTTTAAGTTTTTTTATACCCTTGCAGAGGGTATAATAAAATTGGTCAGATGTTTGTAACGCATAGAAATAATCGTTTCCGACCCCATAAAGTATATATATTCTTGATCAGCATCGAAAGCCGAGTCGATATGACCATGTCCGTCTGTCCGTCTGTCCGTCTGTCTGTTTCTACATACTTAATCGATCTTAAATTTTGAGCTACGTGAATAAAAGTCATATCATTCTGTCCGTTGATGTTGCAAGCAAATTAAGTTCGAAGATTGGTCGGATCGAACAACTATAAGTTATAGAAAAATAGGAAAGATCAGAGGTACCTCGGTCAAAATGTGAGTTGTTCAAAACAGTTCTTGTGAGAAAAACTTTTTTGTTTTTTGAGATATCTTAACCAAATTTGGCACACAGATGAGAATTCTACTTCTACACCTTACCACTACCAAGATAAAATGCACCATCAACAACATCGAATACAACAACTACACACAGTGACCTCTGATTTTTCCTATTTATAGTACCTGTACCTTATAGTACTCCGATCCGACTAATTATACCCTGTACCCATAGGGTACAAGTTATATGTAACAGGCAGAAGGAAAATTTTCCGACCCCATAAAGTATATATATTCATGATCAGTATCAATAGCGAAGTCGATTAAGACTTGTCCATCTGTCTGTCCGTCTGTCCGACTGTCCGTCTGTATGAACACCTAGATCTTGGAGACTATAAAAGATAACAACATCCGTCTAGAGTGTACGCAGATCAAGATTACATCATTGTCTTCATTGATTTTTTTCCAAATCAAGTTTAAGAATTGGTAGGATCGGACAACTATAAGTTATAGAAAAATAGGAAAGATCAGAGGTACCTGAGGTCAAAATGTGAGTTGTTGAAAACAGTTCTTGTGAGAAAAACTTTTTTGTTTGAGATATCTCAAATTTGGCACACAGATGAAAATTCTACTCTTACACCTTACCAGCAAGTTTGATTCAGATCGGATAATAAATACCGACATAAATCAATAAAATCAATAATCAACACAGTTATATTTGCTTTTATATACATATGCATACACAAACAACATATATACTTGAAAAAGTACAAGCTGAGTGCGAAACAGAAAGAGACAGAAAACTATTTGTATTGTGTTGTTGTTTTCTAGAATTCTTCAGAAAATTTAGAGAACGAGACGCTGGACGCTTGCAATGTATACCGAAATAGCGATGGCGTCAATTTTAAGTTTGGTATCGCAGTAGGTAGAGATCAATTCTAGAAATGACGTGAGCGGAGGTTCAACTCCGGCCGTTGGTAAACTCGAATTTTTTCTTACTGTTTCTTTTTTTGGTTCAAATTTTTTTTAAATTTTATATTTCCAATTTTTAAAATATCTTGAATCCGATTTGACGGAGAAAGTAATCAATAAATCTGCAAGGGTATGATATTTAAACTTAATTTGAAAATGTGAAATGAACAGAATGATATGTATGTACATATGTACAGACAGACGGACAAACAGATATATCGACTCGGCTATTCGTGGTGATCAAGAATACATATGTACATATACCTTGCTGGGTCGGATACGTTTATTTCTATGCGTAACAAAGATCTGAAGTATTTAATTATACCCTCTGCAAGGGTATAAAAATTGCAAAATATGAGTTGCAAAGATATTGATCGTTCGTGAAACGTTCAGTTCTCACTTTTTTACCTATTTCAATATGTACTTAATTTTTGAATTAAAATTCACTTGTTTTAAGTTTTAAGTTTTTTTATACCCTTGCAGAGGGTATAATAAAAATTGGTCAGATGTTTGTAACGCATAGAAATAATCGTTTCCGACCCCATAAAGTATATATATTCTTGATCAGCATCGAAAGCCGAGTCGATATGACCATGTCCGTCTGTCCGTCTGTCCGTCTGTCTGTTTCTACATACTTAATCGATCTTAAATTTTGAGCTACGTGAATAAAAGTCATATCATTCTGTCCGTTGATGTTGCAAGCAAATTAAGTTCGAAGATTGGTCGGATCGAACAACTATAAGTTATAGAAAAATAGGAAAGATCAGAGGTACCTCGGTCAAAATGTGAGTTGTTCAAAACAGTTCTTGTGAGAAAAACTTTTTTGTTTTTTGAGATATCTTAACCAAATTTGGCACACAGATGAGAATTCTACTTCTACACCTTACCACTACCAAGATAAAATGCACCATCAACAACATCGAATACAACAACTACACACAGTGACCTCTGATTTTTCCTATTTATAGTACCTGTACCTTATAGTACTCCGATCCGACTAATTATACCCTGTACCCATAGGGTACAAGTTATATGTAACAGGCAGAAGGAAAATTTTCCGACCCCATAAAGTATATATATTCATGATCAGTATCAATAGCGAAGTCGATTAAGACTTGTCCATCTGTCTGTCCGTCTGTCCGACTGTCCGTCTGTATGAACACCTAGATCTTGGAGACTATAAAAGATAACAACATCCGTCTAGAGTGTACGCAGATCAAGATTACATCATTGTCTTCATTGATTTTTTTTCCAAATCAAGTTTAAGAATTGGTAGGATCGGACAACTATAAGTTATAGAAAAATAGGAAAGATCAGAGGTACCTGAGGTCAAAATGTGAGTTGTTGAAAACAGTTCTTGTGAGAAAAACTTTTTTGTTTGAGATATCTCAAATTTGGCACACAGATGAAAATTCTACTCTTACACCTTACCAGCAAGTTTGATTCAGATCGGATAATAAATACCGACATAAATCAATAAAATCAATAATCAACACAGTTATATTTGCTTTTATATACATATGCATACACAAACAACATATATACTTGAAAAAGTACAAGCTGAGTGCGAAACAGAAAGAGACAGAAAACTATTTGTATTGTGTTGTTGTTTTCTAGAATTCTTCAGAAAATTTAGAGAACGAGACGCTGGACGCTTGCAATGTATACCGAAATAGCGATGGCGTCAATTTTAAGTTTGGTATCGCAGTAGGTAGAGATCAATTCTAGAAATGACGTGAGCGGAGGTTCAACTCCGGCCGTTGGTAAACTCGAATTTTTTCTTACTGTTTCTTTTTTTTGGTTCAAATTTTTTTAAATTTTATATTTCCAATTTTTAAAATATCTTGAATCCGATTTGACGGAGAAAGTAATCAATAAATCTGCAAGGGTATGATATTTAAACTTAATTTGAAAATGTGAAATGAACAGAATGATATGTATGTACATATGTACAGACAGACGGACAAACAGATATATCGACTCGGCTATTCGTGGTGATCAAGAATACATATGTACATATACCTTGCTGGGTCGGATACGTTTATTTCTATGCGTAACAAAGATCTGAAGTATTTAATTATACCCTCTGCAAGGGTATAAAAATTGCAAAATATGAGTTGCAAAGATATTGATCGTTCGTGAAACGTTCAGTTCTCACTTTTTACCTATTTCAATATGTACTTAATTTTTGAATTAAAATTCACTTGTTTTAAGTTTTAAGTTTTTTTATACCCTTGCAGAGGGTATAATAAAATTGGTCAGATGTTTGTAACGCATAGAAATAATCGTTTCCGACCCCATAAAGTATATATATTCTTGATCAGCATCGAAAGCCGAGTCGATATGACCATGTCCGTCTGTCCGTCTGTCCGTCTGTCTGTTTCTACATACTTAATCGATCTTAAATTTTGAGCTACGTGAATAAAAGTCATATCATTCTGTCCGTTGATGTTGCAAGCAAATTAAGTTCGAAGATTGGTCGGATCGAACAACTATAAGTTATAGAAAAATAGGAAAGATCAGAGGTACCTCGGTCAAAATGTGAGTTGTTCAAAACAGTTCTTGTGAGAAAAACTTTTTTGTTTTTTGAGATATCTTAACCAAATTTGGCACACAGATGAGAATTCTACTTCTACACCTTACCAGCAAGTTTGATTCAGATCGGATAATAAACACCGACATAAATCAATAAAATCAATAATCAACCCCCATCAGAAAAAGTATGTTTTTGTGAGAAAAACTTTTTTGTTTTTTAAGATATCTCAACCAAATTTGGTGAACAGATGAGAATTATACTTTTACATCATATCAGTAAGTTTGAATCAGATCGGATAATAAACACCGACATAAATCAATAAAATCAATGAATCAACCCCCATCAGCATCAGTATGTTTGCATATGCAGCCAATTAAAGACGTTTATATTTGCTTTTATATATGCGTACACAAACAACATACATGGAAACATACAAACATACATACATACATCTATGCGAACACGTGCTTGAAAAAACTACAAGCTGAGTGCGAAACAGAAAGAGACAAAAAACTATTTGTATTGTGTTGTTGTTTTCTAGAATTCGTCAGAAACTTTAGAGAGCGAGAAGCTGGACGCTTGCAATGTATACCGAAATAGCGAGGCAGTAAATTATAAGTTTGGTAGCGCAATAGGTAGAGATCGATTCTAGAATTGACGTTGAGCGGAGGTTCAAATCCGACCGTTGGCAAACTCGAATTTTTTCTTACTGTTTCTTTTTTTGGTTCAAATTTTTTTAAAATTTTATATTTCCAATTTTTAAAATATCTTGAATCCGATATGACGGAGAAAGTAATCAATTAATCTGCAAGGGTATACAAACTTCGGCACGGCCGAAGTTAGCTTCTTTGATATTTTTTTTTTTTTTTTTTTTTCACTTGTTTTATATTTTAAGTTAAGAGAAAATACATACATAAATCAACGAAGTTAACTTCGGCCGCAAGATTTTTTAAACATTGTAAATAACAAAATTAAAAACAAAAATACATATATCTGGACTTAATCCTTCGCAAGCATTCTTGTATATGGATGACTTAATAGTCATCGGTTGTTCTGAAAACCACATGATTAAAAACTTAACATACGTTTTGATTTGTGTAGAAAACACAACCTTAAATTACATCTAGAAAAATGCACTTTTTTCATGCACCAAGTGACTTTCTTCGGCCACAAGTGCACCGATTAAGGCATAATGCCTGATGATAAAAAATATGACGTCATTGAAAAATATTCAGTCCCTACAGACGCGGATAGCGCTACAAGATTCGTTGCATTTTGCAATTACTATAGACGTTTCATCAAAAATTTCGCCGATTATTCACGGCACATAACACGATTATGTAAAAAGAATGTCAATTTTCAATGGTCCGATGAATGCCGAAATGCATTCGATTATTTAAAAAAGGCTTTAACCACACCAACATTATTGAAATATCCAGATTTCAATAAAGAATTTTGCATAATTACTGATGCAAGTAAACACTCCTGTGGAGCAGTTCTAACACAAAAATATGAAGATAAAGAACTCCAAGTTGCATATGCTTCACGCCCATTCACCAAAGGTAAAAGCAACAAATCAACTACAAAACAAGAATTAGCAGCTATCCACTGGGCAATTACACACCAGACCATACATTTATGGCAAACATTTTTCAGTAAAGACAGACCACAGACCATTAACTTATTTGTTTTCAATGACAAATCCAAGTTCAAAACTAACTAGAATGAGACTAGATCTAGAAGAATATGATTTCACAGTAGAATATCTCAAGGGAAAAGACAATTTTGTGGCAGATGCCCTATCACGGATAACAATATCCGATTTAAAAGACATACAAAATAAAGTCCTGAAAGTCACTACCAGGCAACAGTATAGACAGAAAGAATCCTGCGCAGGAAATGTACAAGTAGATTTGCCTATGCAAATACTTAACAACGCTTCTAAGCCCAGCGTATATGAAGTCATTTGTAATGATGAAGTACGTAAAGAAGTGGCCTTGCATATAAGAAACAAAACATGTTTTTTGAAACATGGAAAGAAAATTATTGCAAGAATTGATGTTGACGATCAGTACACCAATGGAACCTTCGACTTAGGTCAATTCCTCCAGAGGCTTGAAAATCAAGCCGGTATACTCAAGATCAGCCAACTCAAAGTGGCACCGTGCGAAACGATCTTTGAATTAATTTCAATTGAATCTTTCAAGAATATGGGCAATAAAATATTGAATATATATTTAGGAGTAGCGCTACTCAGGCCGGTGCCCCTAATAGAAAATGAAAAAGATCAAGAAGCGATATTGTCTAAATTCCATAACGATGAAATACAAGGAGGTCATACAGGTATTACAAAAACTTTGGTCAAAGTAAAACGATATGATTATTGGAAAAATATGACACGTCATATTAAAGAATACATTAATAAATGTCAAAAATGCCTTAAGTCTAAAACAATAAAACATACAAAGACCCCTATGTTATTGACTGAAACACCTATACATGCTTTCGATAGAGTGATACTAGATACTATAGGCCCACTACCACGCTCAGGGAATGGCAATGAATATGCAGTTACGCTAATATGCGATTTAACTAAGTATTTAATAAGCATTCCAATTCCAAACAAAAGTGCAACAACTGTTGCCAAAGCTATGTTTGAAAACTTTATTCTGAAGTACGGTCCAATGAAGACGTTCATTACGGACATGGGAACAGAATATAAAAACTCCGTAATTAATGACTTGTGCAAATATCTAAAGATAGACAACATAACGTCTACTGCACACCATCATCAGACCTTAGGGACAATAGAACGAAGTCATAGAACATTCAATGAATACGTTCGTTCGTACATATCTGCATACAAAACCGATTGGGGTGTTTGGATACAATATTTCACATATTGTTTTAACACAACACCATCGGCTGCACATAATTATTGTCCATATGAATTAGTTTTCGGTAGATTACGAAAACAATTTTTAGATTTTAATAAAATAAATAGAGTAGAACCATTATATAACGTAGAAGATTATGCTAAAGAAGTAAAGTTTAGATTAGAAATGACCTATAAGAGAGCAAGAATAGCGCTAGAGAATAATAAAGCTAGAAATAAAAAATATTATGACAATAAAAAATAAAAATCAAACAGTTCATAAGGATAGGCTAAAAGTTCAAACATAAATTTAAAAATATCAAAGAAGCTAACTTCGGCCGTGCCGAAGTTTGTATACCCTTGCAGATTAATTGATTACTTTCTCCGTCATATCGGATTCAAGATATTTTAAAAATTGGAAATATAAAATTTAAAAAAAAATTTAACCAAAAAAAGAAACAGTAAGAAAAAATTCGAGTTTGCCAACGGCCGGATTTGAACCTCCGCTCACGTCATTTCCTAGAATCGATCTCTACCTATTGCGCTACCAGACTTAAAATTCACGCTCTCGCTATTTCGGTATACATTGCAAGCGGCCAGCTTCTCGATCTTTAAATTTTCTGACGAATTCTAGAAAACAACAACACAATACAAATAGTTTTTTGTCTCTTTCTGTTTCGCACTCAGCTTGTAGTTTTTTCAAGCACGTGTTCGCATATTTGTATGTATGTATGTTTATATGTTTTCATGTATGTTGTTTGTGTACGCATATATAAAAGCAAATATAAACGTATTTAATTGGCTGCATATGCATACATACTGATGCTGATGGGGGTTGATTATTGATTTTATTGATTTATGTCGGTGTTTATTATCCGATCTGAATCAAACTTGCTGGTAAGGTGTAAAAGTAGAATCTATGTGCCAAATTTGGTTGAGATATCTTAAAAAAGAAAAAAGGTTTTCTCACAAGAACTGTTTATATATATACATATAATATATACATATAAAGACACTTTGTCGCTTTGTTTACATAATATAACCGCCGTCAAGTGCCGTAATATGATCAGCCACTTATATGTGGACTGGCCCGCAGCGTGAGAACTGCCGCGTAAGACCTATGACGTTTTGACCATTCGGTACCAAGTGCATGTATGTATATGCCTCCTGCATATACATGCATATTAAACAATATATATAAATGCATACGGCATGCTATGTACTCCTGTTCTGTTGCTGCTTTGAGCGACAGAACTCAAAATTACTTACATATGTACTTTAAGGCTAAGTAAAATTTTGAACTCCAAAGAAGACAGATGTGTCTTTAGATGTCACTTTACT